>JAJQKJ010002279.1:92500-207004 GCA_029574335.1 Rana kukunoris
GTGGTCTGAGGGGAGGCCTGTAATGTACACGGCGGTCTGAGGGGAGGCCTGTAATGTACAGGGCCGTCTGAGGGGAGGCCTGTAATGTACACGGTGGTCTGAACGGAGGCCAGTAATGTACACAGTGGTCTGAGGGGAGGCCTGTAATGTACAGGGCAGTCTGAGGGGAGGCCTGTAATGTACACGGCGGTCTGAGGGGTGGCCTGTAATGTACACGGTGGTCTGAGGGGAGGCCTGTAATGTACACGGTGGTCTGAGGGGAGGCCTGTAATGTACACGGTGGTTTGAGGGGAGGCCTGTGGGGAGGCCTGTAATGTACACGGTGGTCTGAACGGAGGCCAGTAATGTACACGGTGGTCTGAGGGGAGGCATGTAATGTACAGGGCAGTCTGAGGGGAGGCCTGTAATGTACACGTGGTCTGAGGGGTGGCCTGTAATGTACACGGTGGTCTGAGGGGAGGCCTGTAATGTACACGGTGGTCTGAGGGGAGGCCTGTAATGTCTGAGGGGAGGCCTACAAGTAATTATATTGTAACTGGGAAATGTGTGCTAGCAGGGTTGAAGGTTTTGCTCAGTGCACAGTGTGTCACATGTATACAAAATTGGTGCAACAGCTCCAGGATGGATACCGCTGTGACAGATGTGAGCAGGTTGCCCTTCTGGAAGCTCGCATTAGAGATCTGGAGGAACAAGTTGCAACACTGGGCAGAAAGGACAACCTTGAAAGGGGTCCTCTGCTCGCTGAGCAGGTGGTCAGTAGGGTTAATGTGGAGGGTGGAGGGGCAAGTCAGGATTATCAGATAGGAAGATGGGTTAATGTAGTTAGAGGGAGTGGAAGGGGCTTGCAGACAAGGAAGGCCAATCCTGTGTTTGTGCATCAAAACAAATTTGCCAAGTTGGGTGAAGATGTGGAGGTGGCTAACACAGAGGTGGCAGCCCTAGATGTTACTGCTACCCCTAACAGCCGGGAGAGCAACCCATCTAGTAGAAGTGGTGAGGGGAGTGCAGGTAGGCCTAGACAGTTGGTGGTAATAGGGGATTCTATAATCAGAAGGACTGATAGAATAATTTGTCGCCAGGATCGCCTCAACCGAATGGTTTGCTGTCTCCCTGGTGCCAGGGTTCGGCATGTGGTGGACCGGGTGGATAAATTACTGGGAGGGGCTGGGCATGACCCAGCTGTCTTGGTCCATGTTGGAACCAATGACAGTATACATGGAAGGTGGAGGCTCCTTAAGAATCAATTTAAAGAACTAGGCTGCAAGATGAAGGGAAGGACCTCCAAGGTGATATTCTCTGAAATATTGCCTGTGCCATGCGCAACACAGGAAAGGCAGGGGGAGATTAGAGAGCTGAATGCATGGCTAAAGACCTGGTGTAGGAAGGAGGGATTTGGGTTTCTAGAGCACTGGGATGACTTTTCATTGGGGTGCAACCTATATGCTAAAGATGGTTTGCACTTGAATGGAAGGGGGTCTGCTGTGCTGGGGGAGAGGTTTAGGGGAATGCTGGAGGAGTATTTAAACTAGACTTGAGGGGGAGGGTGAACGTGAATTACATCGGGCACACAGGTCAGTTAGGGGTCAGACATTAATGGAGAGTGGAATGGGGATAGATGGAGGTGGGGTTATGGCAGGTGACAAGAAAGTTCCCATGTTGCAAACAGCCATTGGAAATTATAGTGCCATTTGCACTACTAAAAATTATATGAATCATATGAAAAACGCCAGCGAAAAATGTAACAATACATTTAAGTGTTTGTTCACCAATGCCAGAAGCCTTCCAAGCAAAACAGGTGAGTTGGAAGCTCTGGTGCATGAGGAGAGCTATGATGTAATCGGTATTGCTGAAACTTGGCTTCAATCCTCACATGACTGGGCTATTAATATTCCTGGCTATGCTCTCTTTCGGAAAGACAGGGTAAAAAGGAAAGGTGGAGGGGTCTGTCTCTATGTGAGAAGTGACCTCAAAGCAAGCGTGAAAGAGGACCTGGTTGATGGAGAGTGTGATGAAGTTGAAGCATTATGGGTGGAACTGCATACAGATGTGCGTAGTTCAAAGCTAATCATTGGAGTTTGTTATAGACCACCCAATGTTAATGAGGAGGTGGAGACTCAGCTCCTTGCACAGATGGAAAGGGCTGCAAGGGCAGGGACGGTGATAATAATGGGGGATTTTAACTACCCAGAAATTGACTGGAATAATGGAATTTCTGGGACAGTTAAAGGACAAAAATTTAAAAACCTATTGCAGGACAATTTTATGGTCCAGTTTATTGAGGCCCCAACTAGGAGTGATGCTCTGTTGGACCTGGTAATCTCAAACCATGCAGAGCTCATTACTAATGTTCAGATAAAGGAACACCTGGGTAGCAGTGATCATAACATGATTTCGTTTAATGTAAACTATAAGCAAGAAATACATACAGGAAAGATAAAAACACTTAATTTCAAGAGAGCAAATTTTCAAAGCATGAGGACTGCTCTCCAGGGCTTGGACTGGGAGGGAATATTGGCACCGATGAACACAGAACAGAAATGGGAATTCTTCAAAAAGACTCTTTGGAACCTCACTGCAAAGTATATTCCCATGGGCAATAAGTTTAAAAGGCTACAGATAAAACCTATGTGGCTCACGGTTAAAGTTAAAAAAGCTATAAACAATAAGAAAATAGCTTTTAAAAAATATAAAAATGAAGGAACACTAGTGTCGTTTAAATGTTACAAAGAATATAATAGAATATGTAAAAAGGAAATCAAGGATGCAAAAATTCAAAATGAACGACAGATTGCAAAAGATAGTAGGACAAACCCCAAAAAATTCTTTAAATATATTAATAGTAAAAAGGTCAAGTCTGAGCATGTAGGCCCTTTACAAAATAATCTAGAGTGGGTGACTGAGGACATAGAGAAGGCAAATGTATTAAATGCTTTCTTCAGCTCTGTGTATACAATGGAGAATGGGGGAGCTCATGTCGATATAGGGGGTGGGAGTGACACAGCCCCAAATCCACAATGGCTCAAAAGTGATATGGTCCAGAAATATTTAGACAGAATAAAGGTGGATAAAGCACCTGGACCAGATGGCATCCACCCACGGATCCTAAAAGAATTGAGCTCTGAAATTTCAAAGCCACTGTATCTAATATTTAGGGACTCATTAATGACAGGAATAGTACCACTGGATTGGCATAAAGCCAATGTGGTGCCCATATTTAAAAAGGGAACAAAGTCTTTACCTAGTAACTATAGACCTGTTAGTTTAACTTCTATAGTTGGAAAGATACTGGAACGTTTAATAAAAGACCACGTGGATGAGTTCTTGCTGGAAACAAACTATTTAAGCAGCAGACAGCATGGATTCATGAAGGACAGAAGTTGTCAGACAAACCTGATTTCCTTTTATGAAGAGGTAAGTAAAACCCTGGACAGAGGCGTGGCAGTGGACGTTGTATACTTGGATTTTGCAAAAGCGTTCGATACAGTTCCCCACACACGGCTCATGTGTAAGGTAAGGTCTACAGGATTAGATATATCAGTTTGTAAATGGATAGAAAACTGGCTGAAAGACAGAATTCAGAGAGTTGTGGTTAACGATTCTTACTCTGAATGGTCCAAGGTTATCAGCGGTGTACCCCAAGGTTCAGTGTTGGGTCCCTTACTTTTCAATATATTTATAAATGATATTGGGTCTGAGATCAAAAGTAACATTTCTGTTTTTGCAGATGACACCAAGCTATGCAGTGGAATAATGTCCTTGCAGGATGTCTCCAATTTACAAGCCGACCTCGATGCTCTGTCTAATTGGGCGACTATGTGGCAGATGAGGTTTAATGTTGATAAATGTAAAGTTATGCACTTGGGGGCTAAGAATAAGCATACATCATACATGCTAGGGGGAGTACAACTGGGGGGATCTGTAGTGGAGAAGGATCTGGGTGTTTTAGTTGATCATAAGCTCAATAATGGCATGCAATGCCAAGCTGCGGTTTCCAAAGCGAGCAAAGTCCTTTCTTGTATAGAGAGGTATGGACTCCAGAGATAGAGATATCATTCCCCCCCCCCTCTGTACAAATCATTAGTAAGACCTCATCTGGAATATGCAGTCCAGTTTTGGGCACCAGTTCTCAAAAAGGATATCGGAGAACTGGAGAAAGTGCAGAGAAGGGCAACCAAACTGATAAGAGGCATGGAGGAGCTCAGCTATGAGGAAAGATTAGAGGAACTGAATTTATTCACTCTTGAGAAGAGGAGAATAAGGGGGGATATGATCAACATGTACAAATACATAAGAGGTCCATATAGTGAACTTGGTGTTGAGTTATTCACTTTAAGGTCAACACTGAGGACAAGGGGGCACTCTTTACGTCTGGAGGAAAAGAGATTTCACCTCCAAATACGGAAAGGTTTCTTCACAGTAAGAGCTGTGAAAATGTGGAACAGACTCCCTCCAGAGGTGGTTCTGGCCAGCTCAGTAGATTGCTTTAAGAGAGGCCTGGATTCTTTCCTAAATGCACATAATATAACTGAGTACTAAGTTTTGTAGGTAAAGTTGATCCGGGGTAAATCCGATTGCCTTTCGGGGGATCAGGAAGGAATTTTTTCCCCTCCGGTAGCAAATTGGATCATCGCTCTGCTGGGGTTTTTTGCCTTCCTCTGGATCAACTGTGGGTATGGAGTTGGGTGTATGGGAGGATGTACTGTGTTTTACTTTGTTTTATTTTTATTTATTATTTTTATTTATTTTTATGGTTGAACTGGATGGACTTGTGTCTTTTTTCAACCTGACTAACTATGTAACTATGTAACTATGTAACTATGTAATGTACACTGTGGTCTGAGGGGAGGCCTGTAATGTACACTGTGGTCTGAGGGGAGGCCTGTAATGTACATGTGGTCTGAGGGGAGGCCTGTAATGTACACTGTGGTCTGAGGGGAGGCCTGTAATGTACACAGTGGTCTGAGGGGAGGCCTGTAATGTACACTGTGGTCTGAGGGGAGGCCTGTAATGTACACGGTGGTCTGAGGGGAGGCCTGTAATGTACATGGTGGTCTGAGGGGAGGCCTGTAATGTACACGGCGGTCTGAGGGGAGGCCTGTAATGTACACGGCGGTCTGAGGGAGGCCTGTAATGTACACGATGGTCTGAGGGGAGGCCTGTAATGTACACAGTGGTCTGAGGGGAGGCCTGTAATGTACATGTGGTCTGAGGGGAGGCCTGTAATGTACACTGTGGTCTGAGGGGAGGCCTGTAATGTACACAGTGGTCTGAGGGGAGGCCTGTAATGTACACTGTGGTCTGAGGGGAGGCCTGTAATGTACACAGTGGTCTGAGGGGAGGCCTGTAATGTACACTGTGGTCTGAGGGGAGGCCTGTAATGTACACGGTGGTCTGAGGGGAGGACTGTAATGTACATGGTGGTCTGAGGGGAGGCCTGTAATGTACACGGCGGTCTGAGGGAGGCCTGTAATGTACACGATGGTCTGAGGGGAGGCCTGTAATGTACACAGTGGTCTGAGGGGAGGCCTGTAATGTACAGGGCGGTCTGAGGGAGGCCTGTAATGTACACGGCGGTCTGAGGGGGGCCTGTAATGTACACGGCGGTCTGAGGGGAGGCCTGTAATGTACACTGCGGTCTGAGGGGAGGCCTGTAATGTACACTGTGGTCTGAGGGGAGGCCTGTAATGTACATGGTGGTCTGAGGGGAGGCCTGTAATGTACACGGCGGTCTGAGGGGAGGCCTGTAATGTACACGGCGGTCTGAGGGAGGCCTGTAATGTACACGATGGTCTGAGGGGAGGCCTGTAATGTACACGGTGGTCTGAGGGGAGGCCTGTAATGTACACGGTGGTCTGAGGGGAGGCCTGTAATGTACACGGCGGTCTGAGGGAGGCCTGTAATGTACACGATGGTCTGAGGGGAGGCCTGTAATGTACACAGTGGTCTGAGGGGAGGCCTGTAATGTACAGGGCGGTCTGAGGGAGGCCTGTAATGTACACGGCGGTCTGAGGGGGGCCTGTAATGTACACGGCGGTCTGAGGGGAGGCCTGTAATGTACACGGTGGTCTGAGGGGAGGCCTGTAATGTACACGGCGGTCTGAGGGGAGACCTGTAATGTACACGGCGGTCTGAGGGGAGGCCTGTAATGTACACGGCGGTCTGAGGGGAGGCCTGTAATGTACACGGCGGTCTGAGGGGAGGCCTGTAATGTACACGGTGGTCTGAGGGGAGGCCTGTAATGTACAGGGCGGTCTGAGGGGAGGCCTGTAATGTACACGGCGGTCTGAGGGGGGCCTGTAATGTACACGGCGGTCTGAGGGGAGGCCTGTAATGTACAGGGCAGTCTGAGGGGAGGCCTGTAATGTACACGGTGGTCTGAACGGAGGCCAGTAATGTACACGGTGGTCTGAGGGGAGGCCTGTAATGTACAGGGCAGTCTGAGGGGAGGCCTGTAATGTACACGGCGGTCTGAGGGGGGCCTGTAATGTACACGGTGGTCTGAGGGGAGGCCTGTAATGTACACGGCGGTCTGAGGGGGGCCTGTAATGTACACGGTGGTCTGAGGGGTGGCCTGTAATGTACACGGTGGTCTGAGGGGAGGCCTGTAATGTACACTGTGGTCTGAGGGGAGGCCTGTAATGTACACTGTGGTCTGAGGGGAGGCCTGTAATGTACATGTGGTCTGAGGGGAGGCCTGTAATGTACACTGTGGTCTGAGGGGAGGCCTGTAATGTACACTGTGGTCTGAGGGGAGGCCTGTAATGTACACGGTGGTCTGAGGGGAGGCCTGTAATGTACATGGTGGTCTGAGGGGAGGCCTGTAATGTACACGGCGGTCTGAGGGGAGGCCTGTAATGTACACGGCGGTCTGAAGGAGGCCTGTAATGTACACGATGGTCTGAGGGGAGGCCTGTAATGTACACAGTGGTCTGAGGGGAGGCCTGTAATGTACAGGGCGGTCTGAGGGAGGCCTGTAATGTACACGGCGGTCTGAGGGGGGCCTGTAATGTACACGGCGGTCTGAGGGGAGGCCTGTAATGTACACGGTGGTCTGAGGGGAGGCCTGTAATGTACACGGCGGTCTGAGGGGAGACCTGTAATGTACACGGCGGTCTGAGGGGAGGCCTGTAATGTACACGGCGGTCTGAGGGGAGACCTGTAATGTACACGGCGGTCTGAGGGGAGGCCTGTAATGTACACGGCGGTCTGAGGGGAGGCCTGTAATGTACACGGCGGTCTGAGGGGAGGCCTGTAATGTACACGGCGGTCTGAGGGGAGGCCTGTAATGTACACGGCGGTCTGAGGGAAGGCCTGTAATGTACACGGTGGTCTGAGGGGAGGCCTGCAATGTACATGGTGAAATCTGGGGACACATTTTTTTTTCTTACTGGCTGCAATCAGCGACTCTCTGCCCGTCGCCGCCCGCCTCACAGCCTGTCAAGTCTCACTCTCCGGCCCCGGCTACTACTGGGTGGGGAGTGGAGAAAGATCGCTCCGTCAGGGAAGGCAAGGAGATAAACAGGCAGGCGGCTGGTCAGGCAGAAGAACATGCGCCCGAAGCTGAAGAAATATTCCCTGGGCTCTAACCAGCACATGATCATCAGAAAGGGGCACAGAAAATGGAAAAAAAATACACCCCCCCCCCCAAAGTTAGTAGGAGCGGCGGAGTGGAGGTGTGTAATTCAGATTTTTCTTGGTCACCCTACTGTAATGTACATGGGGGTCTGAGGGGAGGCCTGTAATACTATCGGGTGAGCTCTAGGACCCGGCAGAGGGCGGGGGTGTATTGGGCGGGCTCTAGGACCCGGCGGAGGGCAGGTGTATCGGGCGGGCTCTAGGACCCGGTGGAGGGCGTTTGCATCGGGCGGGCTCTAGGACCCGGCGGAGGGTGGGTGTAGCGGCCGGGCTCTAGGACCCGGCGGAGGACTGGTGTAGCGGGCGGGCTCTAGGACCTGGCTGAGGGTGGATGTATACTATTGGGCGGGCTCTAGGACCCGGCAGAGGACGGGTGTAGCGGGCGGTTTCTAGGACCCAGCGGAGGGCGGGTGTATCGGGTGGGCTCTAGGACCCGGCGGAGGGTGGATGTGTCGGGCAGGCTCTAGGACCAGGCGGAGGGCGGGTGTAGAGGGCGGGCTCTAGGACCCAGCGGAGGGTGGATGTATCGGGCGGGCTCTAGGACCCGGCGGAGGGCGGGTGTAGAGGGCGGGCTCCAGGACCCGGCGGAGGGTGGATGTATCGGGCGGGCTCTAGGACCCGGCGGAGGGTGGATGTGTCGGGCGGGCTCTAGGACCCGGCGGAGGGTGGATGTATCGGGCGGGCTCTAGGACCCGGCGGAGGGTGGATGTATCGGGCAGGCTCTAGGACCCGACGGAGGGCGGGCTCTAGGAACCGGTGGAGGGCCGGTGTAGCGGTCAGGCTCTAGGACCTGGCGGAGGGCGGGTGTAGCGGGCGGGCTCTAGGACCCGGCGGAGGGTGGATGTATCGGGCGGGCTCTAGGACCCGGCGGAGGATGGGTGTATCGGGCGGGCTCTAGGACCCGACGGAGGGTGGATGTACAGGGCGGGCTCTAGGACCCGGCGGGGGGCGGGCTCTAGGACACGGCGGAGGGTGGATGTAGCGGGCGGGCTCTAGGACCCTGCGGAGGATGGGTGTAGCGGGCGGGCCCTAGGACCTGGCTGAGGGTGGATGTATACTATTGGTTGGGCTCTAGGACCCGGCGGAGGACAGGTGTAGCAGGCGGGCTCTAGGACCTGGCTGAGGGTGGATTTATCGGGCGGGCTCTAGGACCCAGCGGAGGGTGGGTGTAGCGGGCGGGCTCTAGGACCTGGCTGAGGGTGGATGTATACTATTGGGCGGGCTCTAGGACCTGGCAGAGGACGGGTGTAGCGGGCGGTTTCTAGGACCCAGCGGAGGGCGGGTGTAGTGGGCGGGCTCTAGGACCCGGCGGAGGGTGGATGTGTCGGGTGGGCTCTAGGACCCGGCGGAGGGTGGATGTGTCAGGCGGGCTCTAGGACCCAGCGGAGGGCGGGTGTAGCGGGCGGGCTCTAGGACCCGGCGGAGGGTGGATGTGTCGGGCGGGCTCTAGGACCCGGCGGAGGGTGGATGTATCGGGCGGGCTCTAGGACCCGGCGGAGGATGGGTGTAGCGGGCGGGCTCTAGGACCCGGCGGAGGGCGGCTGTATCGGACGGGCTCTAGGACCCGGGGCCGGCGGAGGATGGGTGTAGAGGGCGGGCTCTAGGACCCGGCGGAGGATGCGTGTAGCGGGCGGGCTCTAGGACCCGGTGGAGGATGGGTGTAGCGGGCGGGCTCTAGGACCCGGCGGAGGGCGGCTGTATCGGGCGGGCTCTAGGACCCGGGGCCGGCGGAGGATGGGTGTAGAGGGCGGGCTCTAGGACCCGGCGTAGGATGCGTGTAGCGGGCGGGCTCTAGGACCCGGTGGAGGATGGGTGTAGCGGGCGGGCTCTAGGACCCGGCGGAGGGCGGCTGTATCGGGCGGGCTCTAGGACCCGGGGCCGGCGGAGGATGGGTGTAGAGGGCGGGCTCTAGGACCCGGCGGAGGATGGGTGTAGAGGGCGGGCTCTAGGACCCGGCGGAGGATGGGTGTAGCGGGCGGGGTCTAGGACCCGGCGGAGGGCGGGTGTAGCGGGCGGGCTCTAGGACCCGGCGAAGGGTGGATGTATCGGGCGGGCTTTAGGACCCGGCGGAGGATGGGTGTTGTAAAGGACTTTTATACAATTGCCTATATACTTCAGTCTAATCCTCTCCCTGCTAATGTTAATGTCTGTGTGTTATGGGGTTCTGCCTCTAGCCTGGATAATTGGATTACTTTCTAAAGGTTAATTGAATTCAAATTCAAGAATGTGATGTGTCAAGCTTGCGGTGCCGAAATGCCTCTGTATGGAAACCCCCAGTGTGTGGAAAAGGGGGTGGAGATTTCATTGTTCTTTGATTGATGACAAGCTTGTAACTGTATATAAATTTGCAGAGTTTTGCCATTAAAGTGTGTCCTGTTAGATCCAGTATTAAGCCATGGCTAATGTGTGGATTATTCGGCGATTCCAGGGATATTCCTAGTCGGGGAATATTGGGGTGATTTCTTTTATGGGAGAAGAAGGGAGAGGATGGCGGAGATATGCTCTAATACCGTCACACTGGATGGCAGCAGCGGGATGTTCCCTTCTACCTTCCTTTACACCAGGATTCCAAGCAGACACTGGGAACAGTGAATGGAAGACTGGTACACCCGGCTTAAAAGAAATACACGGAAAGGACTACTGGAAGTTTGTGGAAGGATTGCTAGCAGCAAAACCGAGCGTGTCATCATAGCAGAATAAATGGAGCTAGACCAGGAGAACTCGGTTGCAGCAAGGCCTGTAGTACAGAAGATGGGGACACCAGTGATTCAGGAGGAGGAATCACCAGCTAACAAGCTAATAAGAGAGAAATTAGCATGGTTCGGTCCGAACCCAACGGCGGATGTGGTGCTGAAAGTGATGACCCTGTTAGCGGAGGAGGCTAAACAAATAAGAGACGCAGAGCTACAGTTAAAACTGGCAGCAGTCCAACAAGCAGCCGCACATTCTCCAAACAGTGAGTACAGCACAGCAGACACAAGGAAGATTCCGTTTAGAGCTTTTAAAGCTTTTGATGAGAAAGAACGAGAGCGGCAACATGAGCTGAGAATTGCAGAAATACGACGATCGGTGACAACGCCTAAAGAAGCAGCACCAAATGAAAGACGAGGAGAGGTACAGATACCAGTAACCATGGAAGAGGAATTCAGAAGAAGGTTACAAGAGATGCGGATACAGCACACAGGACCAGAATCAGAGGAGGTCCTGCTGGGATGGGCGGATGTGATTCGGTGCCAACTCTGGAAGGAAGCGCTAGCTCTGGAGCAGCAACACCAAGGAGAGGTCCTGCCCTACATCTATGCAAGGTACTGGCCGCAGTATGACGTACGACTGCCGTTGTTGGGGGAACAACCGAAGCAGGAGTGGATAGCAGAATTAAGCAGGCTGCTCCGGGCAGAGATGCAGCTGGATGAGAGCTACAGAGCCCTCCGGTGGTATGTAGCCCAAGAGTGCCCATGGTCAGCGGATGACAGCCCCACAGAAGGCTATGACTATGATGGCCTGGGATTGTTGTATTGGAGGATGTCCAGTGATCCCGACTTTGGGGATGATCGGGAGTGGCGCTTAGAGGACATAATGGAGCACAGAGAGAAAAAAATTGAATATCTTGGAAGCGCACTGGGCACAGGAAGATTTGGAGTTTCTGGCCGCTCGGGAATGGGACCTGGAGATCGCCTACAAACAGCTGCTAGACTCTGCTCAGCACCAGGACCGGGCTCCCTTTGCCTGGGTTTATCAGGAAATACCAGTGGACAATACTGAAATCCTGGCTGAAGAATCGTCCATGTGGCAGGGTAACCGTGTGCTTTCCCAACCTGCCCCTGCAGCTATGGACCCGGAGGTCTTATGGCCGATGCAGCAAGTGCCGACTGACCTTGATCCGGTTTCTGCATGGGACAATCTTGAATGGAGGAATGTGCCTGTCCAGCAGTATGCCAGTGAATCGTCAATGGAAAATCTGGAGATTGCCATTCTCAAAGCTGAAGTTCTGACCGCAGGGCCGAGCTCTGCTAACCTCTGCTCAGGATCTATAGCATTCTCTGGGTTCCATGGACAGGAGATGGTGAACCCCTATCCCCAGACACCAGTTCCAGAGACAGGGGATGTGATAGACTTCTCTGCTGAGGAAGAACAACCTGATGGGCCCCCAGCAGAAGAGCTGGTATCAGGGCCACACTTCACTGTGCTCTGCCCAGCCCCAAGAGCAGTATTTGTGGAGTTACAAGGAACTTCCCCAGCTGAAGCGCTGGTCACCGGACAGAGGGTTCAAGACCTCTGCCCCACCCCTGTGGCAGTTTCGGAGGCTCAGGGTGAGAAGATGGCGATCACTCCCCAGCCACAGATTACAGAATGTATAGACTGTTCAGAGGATGTTATGGATTATGCACCCCCAGCAGAAGTGCTGGCAACAGGGCAGATTGCCAGCCATCTCTGCCCAGCACCGGGACCAACTGTGGAGTTCCAGGGAGCCGGGGCGGTTGGCCCCCCTCCCCAGCAACCAGCTGAGGTGGTAAAGCGCTTACTCCCAGCGGAACCACTGGCAGCAGGACAGGCTGCTACTGGCGGCTGCACCCCACTACAGCTTGAGTGGATACCAGTGGATGGGACTTCAGTCTCCACTGGTATACCCCATAAATGGTGGCCAGTTGGCCCAGACCCGCAACAGCATGATGGACTGAGCCCAGCCACCCTGTCATCTCTCCAGCGGCTGAAAGGACTCCAGGGAGAAGTGCCAGTCCAGGCCTCTCCCCAGCGGCAGACGTGTTCCCTGAGAGAGTCAGAGGATGGCGGGGTGAGTAATGCTCGGTTTGGAGCAAGTGATTTGGGGTACTGTATGGATACCGGCATCGGGGGACTGGAACTACTGACTGAATTCAGAGACAACCCATCTGGTGTCTCCTACTGGGTTAGTCCCCTGCCAAAAGGGGAGATGTGTGACAGGCCTAGCCGGGACAGGGGCTTTTGGAGAGGACTGAATGCGAGCCTCTTGCCGTCCGATTATGGGCCAGGGCCTCAAACCAGGAAGGCGGATGGGCCCTCAAAAAGCTCACACCTTACCTTTATGGCCGGGCTTTCACTCTCATCACCGATCACAACCCCATGGTGTGGCTTAACCGGGTTTCAGGGGACAACGGCCGTTTGCTACGCTGGAGCTTGGCCTTACAGCCCTATGACTTTACGATTCATTACCGCCCAGGCAAGCAAAACGGGAATGCCGATGGATTGTCACGCCAAACGGAGTTAACCTCGGACTAGAAGCTCTGAACCCGTCAACTCTACTGGACCAGGAAAGGTCCAACCGAGTTGCCGGAGCAGGGAGAAAAGGGGGGGCCATTGTGAAGGACTTTTATACAATTGCCTATATACTTCAGTCTAATCCTCTCCCTGCTAATGTTAATGTCTGTGTGTTATGGGGTTCTGCCTCTAGCCTGGATAATTGGATTACTTTCCCCTTTGTAGAGGCATCTGTAAAACCTGTTTAAACCAGATTGCCATGCTGCCAGTACGGGACAATGACCTTTCAATGCTAAGTGGCTTGTGAAATACCTTTCCATTGTGTTCTGCAGATGAATAGCCGTGTCACAGACGAGACGACCTAGCCAACCGATTAGATAATTGACTCATGTTAATTGTTGTTCTGATTGCTTCATGGTAGTAATTACCCCCTGGGGGCTCCTCTCTCTGGGAGATAATTACTGAATGTCTTTTAGATCTGTGATTGTGTATTCTAAAGGTTAATTGAATTCAAATTCAAGAATGTGATGTGTCAAGCTTGCGGTGCCGAAATGCCTCTGTATGGAAACCCCCAGTGTGTGGAAAAGGGGGTGGAGATTTCATTGTTCTTTGATTGATGACAAGCTTGTAACTGTATATAAATTTGCAGAGTTTTGCCATTAAAGTGTGTCCTGTTAGATCCAGTATTAAGCCATGGCTAATGTGTGGATTATTCGGCGATTCCAGGGATATTCCTAGTCGGGGAATATTGGGGTGATTTCTTTTATGGGAGAAGAAGGGAGAGGATGGCGGAGATATGCTCTAATACCGTCACAGGTGTAGCGGGCGGGCTCTAGGACCCGCGAAGGGTGGATGTATCGGGCGGGCTTTAGGACCCGGCGGAGGATGGGTGTAGCGGGCGGGCTCTAGGACCTGGCGGAGGGTGGATGTATCGGGCGGGCTCTAGGACCCGGCGGAGGATGGGTGTAGCGGGCGGGCTCTAGGACCAGGCGGAGGGTGGGTGTAGCGGGCGGGCTCTAGGACCCGGCGGAGGGTGGGTGTAGCGGGCGGGCTCTAGGACCCGGGCCCGGCGGAGGATGGGTGTAGAGGGCGGGCTCTAGGACCCGGCGGAGGATGGGTGTAGAGGGAGGGCTCTAGGACCCGGCAGAGGGTGCGTGTAGCGCGCGGGCTCTAGGACCCGGCGGAGGGCCGGTGTAGCGGGCGGTCTCTAGGACCCGGCGGGGGGCGGGTATAGCGGGCGGACTCTAGGACCCGGCGGAGGGTGGATGTATCGGGCGGGCTCTAGGACCCGGCGGAGGGCGGGTGTAGCGGCGGGCTCTAGGACCCGGCGGAGGGTGGATGTATCGGGCGGGCTCTAGGACCCGGCGGAGGATGGGTGTAGCGGGCGGGCTCTAGGACCCGGCGGAGGATGGGTGTAGAGGGCGGGCTCTAGGACCCGGCGGAGGGTGGATGTATCGGGCGGGCTCTAGGACCCAGCGGAGGGCGGGTGTATCGGGCGGGCTCTAGGACCCGGCGGGGGATGGGTGTATCGGGCGGGCTCTAGGACCCAGCGGAGGGTGGATGTATCGGGCGGGCTCCAGGACCCGGCGGAGGGTGGATGTATCGGGCGGGCTCTAGGACCCGGCGGAGGATGGGTGTAGCGGGCGGGCTCTAGGACCCGGCGGAGGATGGGTGTAGAGGGCGGGCTCTAGGACCCGGCGGAGGATGGGTGTAGAGGGAGGGCTCTAGGACCCGGCAGAGGGTGCGTGTAGCGCGCGGGCTCTAGGACCCGGCGGAGGGCCGGTGTAGCGGGCGGTCTCTAGGACCCGGCGGGGGGCGGGTATAGCGGGCGGACTCTAGGACCCGGCGGAGGGTGGATGTATCGGGCGGGCTCTAGGACCCGGCGGAGGGCGGGTGTAGCGGCGGGCTCTAGGACCCGGCGGAGGGTGGATGTATCGGGCGGGCTCTAGGACCCGGCGGAGGATGGGTGTAGCGGGCGGGCTCTAGGACCCGGCGGAGGATGGGTGTAGAGGGAGGGCTCTAGGACCCGGCAGAGGGTGCGTGTAGCGCGCGGGCTCTAGGACCCGGCGGAGGGCCGGTGTAGCGGGCGGTCTCTAGGACCCGGCGGGGGGCGGGTATAGCGGGCGGACTCTAGGACCCGGCGGAGGGTGGATGTATCGGGCGGGCTCTAGGACCCGGCGGAGGGCGGGTGTAGCGGCGGGCTCTAGGACCCGGCGGAGGGTGGATGTATCGGGCGGGCTCTAGGACCCGGCGGAGGATGGGTGTAGCGGGCGGGCTCTAGGACCCGGCGGAGGATGGGTGTAGAGGGCGGGCTCTAGGACCCGGCGGAGGGTGGATGTATCGGGCGGGCTCTAGGACCCAGCGGAGGGCGGGTGTATCGGGCGGGCTCTAGGACCCGGCGGGGGATGGGTGTATCGGGCGGGCTCTAGGACCCAGCGGAGGGTGGATGTATCGGGCGGGCTCCAGGACCCGGCGGAGGGTGGATGTATCGGGCGGGCTCTAGGACCCGGCGGAGGATGGGTGTAGCGGGCGGGCTCTAGGACCCGGCGGAGGATGGGTGTAGAGGGCGGGCTCTAGGACCCAGCGGAGGGCGGGTGTATCGGGCGGGCTCTAGGACCCGGCGGGGGATGGGTGTATCGGGCGGGCTCTAGGACCCAGCGGAGGGTGGATGTATCGGGCGGGCTCCAGGACCCGGCGGAGGGTGGATGTATCGGGCGGGCTCTAGGACCCGGCGGAGGATGGGTGTATCGGGCGGGCTCTAGGACCCGGCGGGGGGCGGGACACACCTGCTCTCATACATCAGCGGAGGATCTGTAGACGTGTTGGGAGGAGGCGGAGGCTCCTGGCTCCCGGGGCCCCTCGGTGTCCGCACACCGGGGAAGGAGAGATCGGGGGCTCTCATGGCGGGGTGTGTAGTCTGATCTCTCTGATTATGGAGGACGTGTATGAGGCCGGTCGGTCTCCCCCCGGTGAGGAGTTTGTGTCGGTCCGCTCCCGTAGCCGACCTCCGGTCTCCATCCTCCTCTCCACCTTCCTCTTCTGTGCGGAGACGGCGGCCGCCTGCTGGATGGCGGCGGGGTACGGGCGCTCGGAGGACGGGGTGTGGATGGCTCTGACCATTGTCTTCATGCTGGTCCCCTCCATCATGGTCCAACTCACCCTGACCTTCATCCACCGGGACCTGGGCCGGGACCGCCCCCTCGTACTGCTCATGCACCTGTTACAGCTGGGACC
The DNA here is from genome assembly GCA_029574335.1 of Rana kukunoris. Lineage (NCBI taxonomy): Eukaryota > Metazoa > Chordata > Amphibia > Anura > Ranidae > Rana > Rana kukunoris. The sequence continues at coordinate 108,605 of JAJQKJ010002279.1, forward strand.
CATCATCAGGTACCGCGGGGGAATGGACAGAGGGGAGAGTGGGCAGAGCGAGACAGAGAAAAGGTCCTGCATGGGTGTGTTGACAGAGAGGAGGGCTGCTTGGGTGTGGAGAAAGAGAGGTCTGCATGGGTGGGGTGACAGAGAGGAGGTCTGCGTGGGGGGGGGGGGGGGTGACAGGCCAGGATGGGTGGGAAGATAGAGAGGTCTATGTGGTGGTGGAAAAAGAGAGGTCTGCGTGGGGGGTTTACAGAGAGTAGGTCTGTGTGGGTGTGGTGAAAAAGAGGTGGGTTGACAGAGAGGAGGTCTTTGTGGGAGGGTTAACAAAGAGAGGTCCGTGTGAGTGTGGATAAGGGGGGTCTTTGCGAGCGGGTTGGGAGAAAGAGAGGTCTTTGTGGGTGGGGTTGACAGAGGGGAGGTCTTTGTGGGTGGGATGGAGAAAGATAGGAGGTCTTGGTGGTGGGTGTGGTGAAAAGAGAGGTCAGCGTGGGTGTGGATAAGGGGGTCTTTGTGGGCAGGTTGAGAGAAAGAGAGGTCTTTGTGGGCGGGATGGAGAAAGAGAGGTCTTTGTGTGTGGGATGGAGAAAGAGAGGTCTTTGTGTGTGGGATGGAGAAAGAGAGGTCTTTGTGGGCGGGATGGAGAAAGGGAGGTCTTTGTGGGTGGGATAGAGAAAGAGAGGAGGTCTTGGTGGGTGTGGTGAAAAGAGAGGTCAGCGTGGGTGTGGATAAGGGGGTCTTTGTGGGCAGGTTGAGAGAAAGAGAGGTCTTTGTGGGCGGGATGGAGAAAGAGAGGTCTTTGTGGGCGGCATGGAGAAAGAGAGGTCTTTGTGTGTGGGATGGAGAAAGAGAGGTCTTTGTGTGTGGGATGGAGAAAGAGAGGTCTTTGTGGGCGGGATGGAGAAAGAGAGGTCTTTGTGGGCGGGATGGAGAAAGAGAGGTCTTTGTGTGTGGGATGGAGAAAGAGAGGTCTTTGTGGGCGGGATGGAGAAAGAGAGGTCTTTGTGTGTGGGATGGAGAAAGAGAGGTCTTTGTGGGCGGGATGGAGAAAGAGAGGTCTTTGTGTGTGGGATGGAGAAAGAGAGGTCTTTGTGGGCGGGATGGAGAAAGGGAGGTCTTTGTGGGTGGGATAGAGAAAGAGAGGAGGTCTTGGTGGGTGTGGTGAAAAGAGAGGTCAGCGTGGGTGTGGATAAGGGGGTCTTTGTGGGCAGGTTGAGAGAAAGAGAGGTCTTTGTGGGCGGGATGGAGAAAGAGAGGTCTTTGTGGGCGGCATGGAGAAAGAGAGGTCTTTGTGTGTGGGATGGAGAAAGAGAGGTCTTTGTGGGCGGGATGGAGAAAAAGGTCTGTGTGGGTGTGGCGAAAAAGAGGTGGGTTGACAGAGAGGAGGTCTTTGTGGTAGGGTTGACAAAGAGAGGTCAGCGTGGGTGTGGATAAGGGGGTCTTTGTGAGCGGGTTGGGAGAAAGAGAGGTCCGCATGGGTGGGAAGATAGAGGTCTATGTGGTGGTGGAGAAAGAGAGGTCTGCGTGGGGGGTTTACAGAGAGTAGGTCTGCGTGGGTGTGGCGAAAAAGAGGTGGGTTGACAGAGAGGAGGTCTTTGTGGTAGGGTTGACAAAGAGAGGTCAGCGTGGGTGTGGATAAGGGGGTCTTTGTGAGCGGGTTGGGAGAAAGAGAGGTCCGCATGGGTGGGAAGATAGAGGTCTATGTGGTGGTGGAGAAAGAGAGGTCTGCGTGGGGGGTTTACAGAGAGTAGGTCTGTGTGGGTGTGGCGAAAAAGAGGTGGGTTGACAGAGAGGAGGTCTTTGTGGTAGGGTTGACAAAGAGAGGTCCGCGTGGGTGTGGATAAGGGGGGGTCTTTTTGGGTGGGATGGAGAAAGTGAGGTCTTTGTGGGCGGGTTGACAAAGAGGAGGTCTTGGTGGGTGTGGTGAAACAAGAGGTCCGCATGGTTCTGGAGAAAGAGAGGTCTGCGTGGGCGGGTTAGGAGGAAGAGAGGGGGGGGTGACAGGTCAGGGTGGGTGGGAAGACAGAGAGGAGGTCTACATGGTTCTGGAGAAAGAGAGGTCTGAGTGGGCGGGTTGACCGAGAGGAGGACTTTGTTGAGCGGGGTGTGAAAGAGAAGTCTGTGTGGGCAGAGACAGGGGGAGGTCTGCATGGGCGGGGGTGACAGGGAGGAGGTCTGCATGGGCGGGGGTGACAGGGAGGAGGTCTGCATGGGCGGGGGTGACAGGGAGGAGGTTTGCGTGGGTGGAAATATAGGTGCATTGTTTGCCTCCCCCAAAAAAAGATACCACCAGCCTCCATTGATTTGCATAACTCCTCCCAGGAGATGTATAGCACCCTGCTTATAGGTATAGCCCTTATAGGGATAATTAGAAAGAAAATTGGAACACTATTATATATCAGTACAATTTTTATTTTTTTTCCTCTCCTTATGATAAATCTTTATTGAAGGTAAAGAGCAAATTAAGCCCCTCCCCCTTCCCTAGAACCTATAAAAACCTTAGGATTCGGAGCCGTCACAAATGTTTTTAAAGCCTCCTGGAGAGGAAAGGGTTCAAGAAATGAAGTGACAGTTACAGGCTGAACTGAGACGGTGAGCCACGATTGGCTGATAATAACAGTCTTTCTGATAAATGACAGGTCTCCGTGGCCCCTCCCATGAACGTGGATTGAGACAAACGTCTCCATTCAAAGACTTTTTAGAGTGTTTTTTTTTTTTTTTTTTTGCTAAAGAGACGAGAAAAACAAACTGCATTCAATAAAGGAGATATTCTACTCCTCTCTATGGGCCCAGATCCTCCACCCAGGGCGAGGACAAGGGGTGGGCAGGAGGGATAGCTGCCCTGGGAGCACACACACCCAAGTGGATTAAGGCTTCAAGTCAGCTACTGCTGTTGCACTAGCCTCCAGTATGCCCAACGGACACAAAACGCACACCACACATGTGCAACCGCATCCCAGCTGATAGAAAGTAAGCAAGCCATGAGCACGGTGATGTCATTACACTCACAAGAAGCATGGGTAGACTTCCTCAGGGACGTACTGCTTGTAGGAATGTATGGCTTGGTTTATTATTCGCTAGTACGTGGCCCAGCACTCTGTCTCTCTGGGAGATGTGCGCCACACAGAAGATCTGTCTGCATGCTTCCTGTGAGTGTGATGACATCACCATGCTCATGAATCCACCCTATGTCCTTCATCACAGACCTCCACAAGGTGCCTCTACCCCTGAGGAAGTCTGTGCATGCTTCCTGTGAGTGTGATGACATCACATGGATCCACCCTATTCCTTTCATCGGACCTCCACAAGGTGCCTCTACCCCTGAGGAAGTCTGTGCATGCTTCCTGTGAGTGTGATGACATCACCATGCTCATGAATCCACCCTATGTCCTTCATCACAGACCTCCACAAGGTGCCTCTACCCCTGAGGAAGTCTGTGCATGCTTCCTGTGAGTGTGATGACATCACATGGATCCACCCTATTCCTTTCATCGGACCTCCACAAGGTGCCTCTACCCCTGAGGAAGTCTGTGCATGCTTCCTGTGAGTATGATGACATCACCATGCTCATGGCCCCACCCTATGCAAATCATTACAGACTTCCTCAGGAGAATCTGCCTCTGAGGATGACTATGGGCATGCTTCCACTGAATGTGATGGCACCACCATGCTCATGGCCCCACCTCCTGGTGGAAGTCACTCGCAAGAAGGTGGCGGGCTGAGGTTGTCTACCCCCTGGCATAGAGCGTGGCCATGAGCATGGTGATGTCATCACACTGACAGGAAGCATGCACACCGACTTCCTCAGGGGTAGATGTTCCTCAGGAAGTCCATGGCTAAAAGCATAGGGTGGGGCCGTGAGCATGGTGATGTCATCACACAGACTTCCTCAGGGTGGATGGATTCTCCTGAGGAAGTCAGTGACACAACACATAGGGTAGGGCATGAGTACAGTGATGTCATTACACTGATGGGGCGTACGCACACAGACTTCCCAGGGGGGATTCTCCTGAGGAAGTCCGTGACGCAATGTGTAGGGTGGGGCATGAGTATGGCGATGTCATTTCACTGATGGGATGCATGCACACAGACATTATAGAGCCTGAGATGCTCCAGAAGAAGTCTGTGACACAACACGTAGGGTAGGGCATGAGTACCAGGATGGCATTATGCCGATGGGGATGTGTGCATGCAGACTTCCTCAGGGTGGATGGATGGATACTCCTGAGGAAGTATGGTGATGTAATTTCACTGATTGGATGCATGCACGCGAACTTGATTAGAGGCCGAGATGCTTTAGATGAACACCTGTGACACAACGCGTAGCGCAGGGGTGGAATTATGACAATAGAATGTGTGCATGCAGACTTCATCAGGGTGGATGGATACTCCCTGCGGAAGTCTGTGACACAATGCGTAGGGCATGAGTACAGTGATGTCATTAAACTGATAGGGCGTGTGCACACAGACTTCCCGGGGGGGTGGTGTGGATGCTCCTGAAGAAGTCTGTGACGCAACACGTAGGGTATAAGTACAGGGATGGCATTACACTGATGGGGCGTGTGCACACAGACTTCCCGGGGGGTGTGGATGCTCCTGAGGAAGTCAGTGACAACGCGTAGGGCATGAGTACAGTAATGGCATTATGCCGATTGGATGTGTGCATACAGACTTCCTCGGGGTGGATGGATTCTCCTGAGGAAGTCAGTGACACAACGCATAGGGTAGGGCATGAGTACAGTAATGGCATTATGCCGATTGGATGTGTGCATACAGACTTCCTCGGGGTGGATGAATGCTCCTGAGGAAGTCAGTGACACAACGCATAGGGTAGGGCATGAGTACTGTAATGGCATTATGCCGATTGGATGTGTGCATACAGACTTCCTCGGGGTGGATGGATTCTCCTGAGGAAGTCAGTGACACAACGCATAGGGTAGGGCATGAGTACTGTAATGGCATTATGCCGATTGGATGTGTGCATACAGACTTCCTCAGGGTGGATGGATTCTCCTGAGGAAGTCAGTGACACAACGCGTAGGGTAGGGCATGAGTACTGTAATGGCATTATGCCGATTGGATGTGTGCATACAGACTTCCTCGGGGTGGATGAATGCTCCTGAGGAAGTCAGTGACACAACGCATAGGGTAGGGCATGAGTACTGTAATGGCATTATGCCGATTGGATGTGTGCATACAGACTTCCTCAGGGTGGATGGATTCTCCTGAGGAAGTCAGTGACACAACGCGTAGGGTAGGGCATGAGTACAGTAATGGCATTATGCCGATTGGATGTGTGCATACAGACTTCCTCGGGGTGGATGGATGCTCCTGAGGAAGTCTGACACAATGCGTAGGGTAGGGCATGAGTACAGTGATGTCATTACACTGATGGGGCGTGCGCACACAGACTTCCTCAGGGTGGATGGATGCTCCTGAGGAAGTCTGTGACCAAAATGTGCTCTAATTTTATATATATTTATATGTGGTTTATACGTTTTTTTTTTTTTCTGTCGCCCCCTAGATGTGTGGAGGCGTTGATGGTCTACTGTCAGATGGGCCGCGAGGAGGAACCCTACGTGAGCATCTCCCGGAAAAAGCATCACCGCAGCTGGGGGGTGTTTGAGGAAGAAGAGCGGGAGGTGGGGCACACCCTGCGGAGGATGGCCACCCATCGCAACGCCTTCAAGCGCACGGCCGTCATCCAGGCTTTCCTCGGCTCCACCCCTCAGCTCACCCTCCAGTTGTATGTCACCGTCCTGGAGAGATACGTCCCCCCCGCACGAGGTGAGGCCTTCATCAGTATGAAGCTCGGTGTTGTAAATTGGCAGCTACTATTATTTGTTGCACAGAATTACGGTCCATTGTTGCAAGTCAACCCTGCCCCCCCTCCCTCCTACCACTGTATATATGGGCATCGGGGGGGGGGGGGCAGGTTAATCCAGAGGTCCCGATCCCCCGGGCTGTGTAGTGGTCCCGGTCCATGACCTGCTAGGAACGGAGAGCTGCCAAAGTGCTTTACAACTCCGACTGCAGTAGGGGGCAGTGTGGTGCACGATTTAGCACATAATACTGCTTCCTTTTTTTTTTTTTACAAACTTTATTTGAAGTGTACAAAACATACACTTTATACATGGCAATGCACAGCAGCGTAAAATGCAGCCTGCGAACGAGACAGGTAGGAAACGATGCAGTAACACTTGGCCGAAACCGAAAATTGACGTTCTTTTTTTTTTATATATGTGTGTGTGTGTGTGTGTGTAATGTGATGTATGTTTTGGTCAGACTTCCTCAGGAGCATTCACCCCTGAGAAGTCTGTGTGCAGATGTCCCATCAGTGTAATGATATCACTGCACTCATGCCCTACGCTACGCGTTGCGTCAGACTTCCTCAGGAAAATCTCAACCCCTAAAGAAGTGTGTGTGTGTGTGTGTGTGTGTGTATGCATATGCATCCCATCAGTGTAATAACATCACCATACTCATGGTCCACCCTACACATTGCGACACGGACTTCCTCAGGAGTATCCACGTCCCATCAGTGTAATGATACCACTGTACTCGTGCCCTATCCTACGCGTGGCGTCAGACTTCCTCAGGAGCATCGCAACCCCCTAAAGAAGTGTGTGTGTGTGTGTGTTCCATCAGTGTAATAACATCACCATATTCGTGGCCCACCCTACACATTGCGACACGGACTTCCTCAGGGGTATCCACGTCCCATCAGTGTAATGATACCACTGTACTCGTGCCCTATCCTACGCATTGCGTCAGACTTCCTCAGGAGCATTGCAACCCCCTAAAGTGTGTGTGTGTGTGTGTTCCATCAGTGTAATAACATCACCGTACTCGTGGCCCACCCTACACATTGCGACACGGACTTTCTCAGGTGAATCCACTCAAAGGAAGTGTGTGTGTGTGTGTGTGTACACATCTCATCAGTGTAATGATATCACTGTACTCGTGCCCTACGCGTTGCGTCAGACTTCCTCAGGAGCATCTTCACCCCCTTAATAGGTGTGTGTGTGTGTGTATGCATCCCATCAGTGTAATAACATCACCATACTCATGGTCCACCCTACACGTTGCGACACAGACTTTCTCAGGGGTATCCACGTCCCATCAGTGTAATGATACCACTGTACTCGTGCCCTACTTTACGCGTTGCGTCAGACTTCCTCAGGAGCATCGCAACTCCCTAAAGGTGTGTGTGTGTGTGTCCGTCCCATCAGTGTAATAACATCACCATACTCGTGGCCCACCCTACACATTGCGACACGGACTTCTTTAGGAGAATCCACTCAAAGGAAGTGTGTGTGTGTGTGCACACATCCCATCACTGTAATGATACCACTGTACCCATGCCCCGCCCTACGCGTTGCGTCAGAGTTCCTCGGGAGCATCGCAACCCCTAAAGAAGTGTGTGCGCGTGCATCCCATCACCATACTCATGGCTCACCCTACACATTGCGACACGGACTTCCTCAGGAGTATCTACTCAGAGGTAATCTGTGTGCACACATCCCATCAGTGTAATGCCATCACTGTACTCATGAGCCACCCTATGGAGTTTTCTCGCGGACTTCCTCCAGGAGCATCTGGCTCTGAGGAATCTTGTGTGCGTGTGTCCTGTCAGGGTAATGAGATTTTATATATATATATTTTTGTATTGGATTTGACTTTTTAAATAATATAAATTTTATCGTCGGACATTATCTGCAGTGTTTTTTTTTTTTGAAGCGGTGTTAAAAATCGTGCTTGGTGCGTATTTTGGTCAGTTAAAAAAACGCACCAAAAACTCGCCTTCCCATTGAAATGCATGGGAAATGCAGCAAGAACGCATCACAAATGCACCTGTGTTTCAGATTTGATACTTTTTTTTTTTTTTTTGAACATGTTCTTTGAAAAACACCATAAGCGCAGTAAAATGGCGGCAAAATGGCGGTAAAATTGTGTCAAAAGCGCCACCATTGATATTCGACCCCCCCCCCCCCAAGCCTTCAATCTCGGCCCCTCGCTCAGGTTTCGGAGTGACTCTGTTTTTCTCATTCTGTATCTGTGATGATTCATTGATCAGGAATGAGAATGTCACGGGCGGCGGGGCGGGTGAGGTGAGTTCCCACGCCCGGCGTTCTCTAATTACAATGTGTACATCCTCCCGTGACCCCCCCTTGTGTAACAAAGACATACTCCAGGGGGCGTGTCACTGAGAGCGTCAGGAAAGCAGGCTCATCTATTGTCCTCAGCTGCGGGGCAGAGACTGATACTATTCCCAGGATGGGTGACCCCCGCAGGGTGTATGTATTGCCCCCCCCCCTCCCCCAGGTACTGCGCTGAAAAGAGCCTCCCCTTCAGTACCAAGATGTATGAGCATTATCTGTCAGCAAACCCCCCCTCACAAAAAAAGCACTAACCTGCATGCTTACCCTCCTCCTCCCAGTACAAAGCCCCCCACTTGCTGAAATAGCCCCTCCCCCAGCACAAATGTTCTCTCCCCTTAAATCTCCCAGGCCAAAAAAAATAAATCGCCCCCTCCTAGCACAAATCCTCTACCCTCTGAGCACAAATACACCCCAATCATCTCTACGACCACCGCCCCCCCCCCCCCCCCCAAAAAAAAAGGTCCCTTGAAGCACAAATCCTCTACCCCTCTAATTTCCCCACCCCAAGTTACCTCACCCAGCACAAATACCCTCCAACTATCCCTGCTTGCACAATCCCCCCCCCCCCCCCAAAAGAAAATTCCTCCCCAGTACAACCCCACATTTTCTTTCCCAGCACAAATCATCCCTAGTAGCACAAATCCTCTTCTCAAATTTTCCCTCTGAGCACAAATCCCCCCCCCCCCCCCCCCCAAAAAAAATGTTCCTTCCAGCACAACCCCCCCCCCCCCCTCCTCTCAAATTTTCCCTCTGAACACAAATGCCCCACAGTAATCCCTACTAACACAAACCCCCCCCCCTCCCTCCAAAATAAAAGTCCTCCCTAGCACAAATCCTCCACCCCTCAAATTTCCCTTCTGGACACATCCGCTCTCCCCACCCCAAATTTTCTCTTACAGCCCAAATACTTCACAACTATCCCTAGTAACACAAATCCCCCCCCCCCAAAAAAAATTAAAGATTCTCCTAGCACAAATCCTCCTACCCCTCAAATTTCCCCTCTGAGCACAAATCCAACCCCCCAGCACAAATCCTCCCAACCCCAAATTTCCCCTCTGAGCACAAATCCAACGCCCCCCCCCCAGCACAAATCCTCCCAACCCCAAATTTCCTCTCCCAGCACAAATGCCCTTCAATCATCCCTCCTAGCACAAATCCTCCCCCCCCCCCCATAAATTTTCACCTCTGAGTACGAATCCACTACCCGCTTTCCAGAACAAATCCTCCCTGCCCCAAATTTCCTTTCCCAGCACAAATACCCTCCAACCAACCCTGCCTGCACCCCCCCCCCCCCATAAAATGTCCCTCCTCGCACAAATCCTTTTCCCCTCCTCACATAATACATTTCCCAGGGCAGCCGCCCCTTCTACCCCCCCCCCTTTCCCTTGTCTCAGCCCTGATGAGGGGGAAGGGCAGGAACCAGGAAAGGCACAATATATAAGCAGATTGTACAGACCGTGGAAAGTCTGAATTTAGGTTTTGCAGGACGTCTGCCAAGTTTTCTATTTGCTCTCTTGCACAAACGTTACACTTTAACCTGAAATGGAGAAAAGTCGCTCCGTGTAAAACACAAAACCGCTCCACTTTCTATTGCCCAACCAAAGTCACGTAATAACATCTGGGAAATCCGCCACGGTTCTCTGCGACTATCTCATTAGTGAAGCTGGACTCCGGGCAGACATCTAAATACTTATATGGGATTTTACCCACCAAGGGATTTGAAATTCTCTCCATTTAGTCCAGTGCAGACCTCCATAGGAGCTTCCACCCCTGAGGAAGTCTGTGTATGCTTTCTGAGTGTGATGACATCACCATAGTCATGGCCCCTCCTTATGCTCTGTTACAGACTTCCTCAGGAGAAGCCCGCCCCTGAGGAAGTCTGTGTATACTTCTTGTGAGTGCGATAACATCACAATGCTTTATCTTGTGCCTATTGTCACAGACTTCCTTAGAAGAATCTGCCCCTGAGGAGGCCTGTGGGCATGTTACCTGTGAGTGTGATGACATCACTATGCACATGGTCCTGCTCCTTAATTTTTCTTTCAGACTTCCTCAGGAGCATCTGGCCTGAGAGAATCTGCATGCTTCTTGTGAGTGTGATGACATCACAATGCTCATGGCTCTGGAGCATACACACGACCGTTTGCCTATTGTCGTCGCAGACTTCCTCAGGAGAAGTCCGCCCCTGAGGAAGTCTGTGTATGCTTCTTGTGAGTGTGATGACATCAGAATGCTCATGGCTTTACCTTGTGCCTATTGCCATAGACTTCTTCAGGAGAATCTGCACTTAAAGTGGAGTTCCACCCTGAATTAGGAAAGGTGTTTTTTATTTATTTTTTATACTTTTTTTTTTTTTTTTATACTTACCAGAGGTAGCGGTCGCTATGCGGAAGTCCGTAATCTGCTTCTTCATCGTCCGTGGTGGATCTTCTTCCTCTGTCCTAGTCACGTTGTCTTCTAGGGAATGGGGCGCGCTGCCTTCTGGGAACTGTGTGTATCCCAGAGAGCAGCCGGCCCATCCACAAAGAGCCGCGCGGCTTCACAGGTGCGAATTGCGCTGCACCTTCTGAATGTCCGGCAATCTCTTCTGGGACCTGTGATATGTTCCAGAAGATTGAGGGGGGGGGATATGTCCGCTCGGACGCCTAGATCCTAGAAGGTGAACCTTGGCACCCCAGATGTTTTGAAACTACATTTCCCATGATGCTCAACAAATAAAATACATAATAATTATTTATTTTGTGTTTTTTTAGTTATTATACTTTATTTTTATTTTTTTTAAGGTTAGGTATCAATTATTCATCATTGCATAGTATTAAATTTATTGTATTTAATAAATACCACTACTAGCTTACGCAACCCCCCCCCCCCCCAAAAAAAACAACAAATAAGCTATTATTTCTTTAAATATTATTCATTTATTATATTTATGTTAGGGTAAGGGGTTAGAGGTTAGGGGTTTTTTTTGTTTTTGTTAGGGTGTTCGTACTACAAGCCTTTTTAGTTTTTTTTTTCTCCCGCCTTATTATTATTATTATATTTTATTTATATATATATATATATATATATATATATATATATATATATATATATATATATATATATATATATATTTTTTTTTTTGGTCAAGGTTAGGATTAGGGGTTACAGTATTTTATTTTCATACTACTCGCTTTTCCCATCAGCTATTTATTTTATTTTTTTATTATTCTCAAATTATTATTATTATTATTAGGGGTTAGGATTAGAGTATTAATAATAATAATAATAATAATAATATTATTTGTTTTTGTTAGGGTGTTCATACTACTAACAATAATAAGTGAATACATAAAGGTAAAATAAATACACAGATAAATAAAAAAAATTATGATAAATACTATTTATCATTATTTTTAATTTATCTGTGTATTTTTTACCTTTTATTTATTGACTTATTATTGTTGGTAGTAGTATGAGTAGTAGTATGAACACCCTGACAAAAACAAATAATAATAAATATCCTAACCTTAACTCTAACCCCTTACAATAATGTTGTTGTTGTTGTTGTTGTTATTATTGTAAGGGGTTAGAGTTAAGGTTAGGATTAGGGTATTTATTATTTGTTTTTGGTGTTCATACTACTATTACTTACAATAATAAGTGAATAAATAAATGTAAAATAAATACGCAGATAAATAAATAATGATAAATAGTATTTATCATTTTTTATTTGTGTATTTATTTTTTATTTATTTATTCACTTATTATTGTTAGGGTGTTCATACTACTACTACTAACAATAATAAGTGAATAAATAAATGAAAAAGAAATACACAAATAAAAAATAATGATAAATACTATGGGCCAGATTCAGGTACACGTACATTTGCGAAGCGTATCCGAGATACGCTACGCAGCCGTATTTTACCAGCCTCTACACTGAATCCTGGTTGATTTTTGCCCGTACGATACGGCGGCGTAGTCTATTTCTCGCCGCGTAATCGAAATACGCAATTTGGGGGCGTGAAACATTTAAATGAGGCGCGTCACCGCGGCGATGGAACTGCGCATGCTCCGTTCAGAAATTTCCCGCCGTGCATTGCGCGAAATAACGTCGTTACGTCATTCGTTGTTTGAGTAGCGTCGTTTACGGACATTCCTATTCCCGGACGTTTTACGTCAAAAATAAAAAAAGACGTCGGAAAACGTTGATATTCGACGCGGGAACGACGGCCATACCTAACATGGGCTGTCTAATATTAGAGCAGCAAACAGCTGATATAGTATTACGCAGCAAAAAGATGATTAAAGATGCCGTAAGAGATTGCGATTGACGTTCGTAATTTCGTGGATAGTCGGCAAAAGCTCATTTGCATACCCCGACGCGGAAAACGACGGGAAGTCCACCCAGCGGCCGCAATTTTATTGCAGCGTAGATCCGAAGGCGTACGAACACGTAAGCCAGTCGGATTGAAGCCCGCAGCCATATTTTCATGGTTTGAGGATTCAAACTAGTGAAAAAACGTGCGTAATTAGAAAGTACTCCAGTCTAACACCAGTTACACAGGAGTTACGGCTCTCTGAATCTGGCCCCATTTATTTATTTTTCATTTATTTATTCATTTATTATTGTTAGGGTGTTCATACTACTACTACTACCAATAATAAGTGAATAAATAAATGTAAAATAGATACACAGATAAATAAAAAAATAATGATAAATTTTATTTATTTATTCACTTATTATTGTTGGGGTGTTCATACTACTACTAACAATAAGTGAATAAATAAATACACAAAAAAAATGATAAATACTATTTATCATTATTATTTTTTATTTATCTGTGTATCTATTTTACATTTATTTATTCACTTATTATTGTTAGTAGTATGAACACCCTAACAAAAACAAATATCCTAACCTTAAGGCTGCATTCACACCTGAGCGACGGTCGTTTTTTGGGCGTTTTTTTTCCAGCGTTTTGTCGCGCGTATTCATGCTTATTTGCGCGTTTGCATACAGCGTCGTCCGACGTTTTTGTACTTTGACGTTTTTTATTTTAGCCAATAGGAAAAATTATCATCTTTTCATCACTTGTTGCTATGTTGGTAGATTTGTTTAATCTTCTGCCTGGGTGAAAAGTTCTATTGATTAAAGCGATAAAGCGCCTGTAGCAAACGCTCGTTGTCGCGCTAGTCGCTTGAATCGAGCGTTTCCATTACTTTCTATGGGAAATGGAAACGCTCAAATACGCCGAAACCGCCCGATACGCGCGACAAAAAAGGGTCCGGAACTTTTTTTAACTACAGCCGATGGGCGTCAGGCGCATCAGCGTTCAGATGTGAACCATCTCCATAGGCTTTCATGTATTTTTCTCCCTCTGGCGTTTGTGAGCGTCGCGCTACAGGCGACAAAACGCCTAGGTGTGAATGGAGCCTAAGGCTGCATTCACATCTAGGCGGCAAGTAACGCCGCTTACGCGGCTTTACCTGCCGCCGCTCGATTCATTTTTTTTTTTTACAAAGTCTCCCCATTGATGTCTATGGCCGAACGCCAATGTCGCCTGAAAAAAAGGGTCCGGGACTTTTTTTCAGGCGACAGGCGTTCGGCGTTTCAGAGATGCGAACCATCTCTATAGACATGAATGGGAATTTTCCCCTCCAGCGGCACGAGCGTCGGGCGACAGGCGTTTTGTCGCCTAGATGTGAATGGAGCCTAAGAGTCGGTTCACACTGGGGCGACACGACTTCCAGCACGACTTTCAGAAGCAACTTCAACACGATTTGAGCATGAACCACAGGGCGATCTGGGGCGATTTACAACACGACTTGAAGTCCTTTTCAGGTCAAGAGACATTCCAGTGGCCAATAAAACAATCAGCTCTGGGAGAGAGAGGGGGAGGGAGGGGTTTGCCTGAGAAATGTATGTTATCTTGCTGGGAAGTAGCTTCAATTAAAACAGTGATCAGACTTGGAAGCGACTTCCATTGAAATCAATAGGTACAAATCGCCTAGAAGTCTGATTGAAGTCGTACAGGAACCTCTTCTGAAGTCGGAGCGACATGAGTAGTGTGCATAGGCGTGCGCACAGGGTGTGCCAGGTGTGCCCAGGCACACCCTAATCACCCTGTGCAGTACAGATCCCCCTACTGCCCTGGCTGGCTCCCATCTTTCTCTCCGCAGTGCTGCCAGCTTCCCTCCTCTCCTAATGGCTGTTGCTGCTTAGATGTTTTAGGAGTGGGGAAAGGACCACTAAATATGTGATTTGTTGTCCCCTTCCCTCTCTGAATGAACATTGTGAGTGATCGGTAGTGTGCTTGGGCTTTGGGGTGCACACCCTAATGCAATAGGCTGCGCACGCCTATGGTAGTGTGTATTAACACCGCTCCCATTCACTTACATTGCTTTTCTGGACAGCACGACTTGAGACGACTTCAAGTCTGATCCCAAGTCGCCCCAGTGTGAACCGATGCTAACTCTAACCCATTATTATTATTATTATTATTATTATTATTATTATTATTATAATAATAATAATTATTATTTGAGAATAATTAAAAAATAAATAGCTGATGGGAAAAGCGAGTAGTAGTATGAAAACAAATAAATGCCATAACCCCTAATCCTAACCTTGACTCTAACCCCTTGCCCAAAAAAATTATTAAAAAATCTAATAATATTAATAATAAGGCGGGGAAAAAACTAAAAAGGCTCGTAGTACGAACACCCTAACAAAAACAAATAACAAAAACCCTAACCTCTAATCCTATTCCTAACCTCTAATCCTATTCCTAACCCCTTACCCCAACATAAATATAATGAATAATATTTAAAGAAATAATCGCTGATTTGGGGGGGGGGGCGGAAGCTAGTAGTGGTACTATGAACACCCTAACAAAAACAAATAATAAAAACCCTAACCCTTAATCCTAAGGCCCCTTTCACACGTCCGCCTCCGTTCGTCCATTTTTACAAGTCCGTTTACGGACTTGTAATGGACGCCTATGGGGTCGCGTCCGTTAGCGGATGATGCATCCGCTAACGTCCGCAATGATCCGCGTCCGTCTGGATCCGGTTTTTCGGACGGAAGAAAACCCTATTTTTCTTCCGTCCGGCGGATCGGATGAATGCGGACAAACGGTCCGTTTTCATCCGATTCCCCATAGGGGAGAGCGGAGGAGAGACAGGGCGGTCCCTGCACAGTGTGCGGGGACCGCCCTGTCTGCCGACAGCTCAGCAGGGACACACACGAAGCGGACCGAAAAACGGACCGCTCCGTGTGAAAGGACTCTAACTACTTACCCTAAAAAAAAAAAAAAAAAAATTATAATAATAATTAAAAAAGAAAAATAGTTAAAGGGGAAAAAAAATATAGTAGTAGTAGTATGAACACCCTAACAACAAATAATAATAAAAATCCTAACCTAAATCTAACCCCCTTACCCTAACAAAAAAAATGTAATAATAAATAAAAGCTGATGGGGGAGCTATAAAACCCAGCAATAAATAATGCAACAGATGATAGGTTGTTCTCTATTGTCTAATAAAGAAAACCCTACAGATCAAAAATGTTGTATTTAAAAAAAAACACTGGAAGTACGCTCAGACACGACGTTTGAGTGTGAATGCATCCTTGGTGCTCTGGACTGAGACCTGTACACACTATAGAGGGATGTGCTTTGTTCATATTTCATGTCTGAGGATTACATGTTCTAGAGCAGTGTTTTTCAACTCCAGTCCTCAAGGCGCCCCAACAGGTCATGTTTTCAGGCTCGCCATTATTTTGCACAGGTGATTTGATCAGTTTCGCTGCCTTAGTAATCACCACAGCCGTTTCATCTGAGGGAAATCCTGAAAACTTGACCTGTTGGTGTGCCTTGAGGACTGGAGTTGAAAAACACTGCTCTAGAGAATGTCACCAGTCCTGCTGTGTGTATGACGGAGTTGCCTGCAGGTTTGGGTTTCTGTGTCGCCAGCATTGGCCTGTAGCTACAATAAACAGTTGGTGTCGGGGTTGGGAGCGGGTTGGGGACACGTGTGACAGTCATTTACCGAATGTTTTGTGTGATCGACAGGGAAGAGGAAATGGTGGTTTGCACAGTTCTCTTCATCGCTGTCATCTCTCTCTTTTGGTTTCATAATCGCTAAAGATTTATATCGGTGCTTTTCTGGAGAAACACCACATGCATATTGTAACGGAACTTTCCTATTGCAACCCCTTCAATACCCGTCACTTTTCCCCCCTTTCTTGCCCAGGCCAATTTTCAGCGCTGTCACACTTTAAATACAAATTGCCCTGCCATGTTACACATATGACAATTTATTTTTTTCACACAAATGGAACTTTTTTTGGTGGTATTTAATCACCACTGTTCTTCTTCCCCTTTTTTTTTTTTTTTCTAAAATTCTGCAAATAAATAAATAATAATCTTTCTTCGTAATTTTAGGCCAGAATGTATTCTGCTCCATTTCTTTGATGAAACAAAACCAAATCAGTGTCTATTATTTAGTCTGTATGAAAGTTTGGTGTGTGTGTGTTTTTTTTATTTTTATATATATATATTTAAATTTATTAGTGCCTTGTGAAAGTTTTCGGCCCCCTTGAACTTTGCGACCTTTTGCCGCATTTCGGGCTTCAAACATAAAGATATAAAACTGTAATTTTTTTAGTGAAGAACCAACAACAAGTGGGACACCATCATACCAACGTCATATGACGTGTTCCCAGAACAATGGGGTTCTCACCCAACTGTCCCGTTACAGTGGCCCGGGTAGGAAGCGGTTGGTCTTAATTCACTTTTACAGAAAAAAAAAAAAATGAAAAAGCGAATACCGCCACTTTCTTTCCTGCAACCACGGGTTGACGAAAGTGGGAAAGTCGCTGGGGAAGCATCAACATTTTGCTATAGGGCCCCGTGGACTATATCAACATTTTGATGCTTCCCCAGCGACTTTCCTGCTATCGTCAACCCGTGGTTGCAGGAAAGAGATTTGCTTCGGTCTATGGCCGGCCTTTCCCAATGATGAGTCGCAGGAGAGCCGTCGGAATAGTAAGGACATGATTAGGATCCAGCGCTGGGGATAGATGTGGGAGGGGCAGGAAATTATCTCCAGCTAATCCCTCTATCCTCAGTAGCTCCGCAGTTTTATTTTTCCTGATGTCAGATTCCAGAGCCTCCGTGTGAATTCCTTCCATTCTATAACACAAATACAAGATTCTTTCAACTGTGGCTTTTTTTTTCTCCCCTTTTTTTTTTTTTTTTTTTTTCAGAATTACAAAAAGCATTTTGTCAATTTATTTTTTAGCTGAGCAGCCGCTGAGATTTGCTGACAGCGTGATGAAAACTGAAGCTGATTGTTCCCTTTTTTAGCAAAGATCATGTGACCAGAGGCTTCAGCTTTTTGGTAATGCCGTTCGCACTGGAAGGAGGCTGAATCAGCATTTTCTCCTGGAAGTTATTTAACGCTAAACTCAGGATTAAAAAGTATCTGGTGTTGGTTTGATCATGGCAAAGGAGAGGTGGTTGGACCACAGACTAGGGCAGTGATGGCACCCCAGATGTTTTGGAACCACATTTCCCATGATGCTCATGTACTCGGCAGTGTAGTTGAGCATCATGGGGAAATGTAGTTCCAAAACATCTGGAGGGCCAAGGTTCTCCATCACTGGTCTAGGGGGAAGCAGATGTGCTTTGGTCCAACCACCTTGATACTCTGGGAAGAACGTCCCTTACATTGGTGATCAGTGGGAAGAACGTCCCTTACATTGGTGATCAGTGAGAAGAATGTCCCTTACATTGGTGATCAGTGGGAAGAATGTCCCTTACATTGGTGATCAGTGAGAAGAATGTCCCTTACATTGGTGATCAGTGAGAAGAATGTCCCTTACATTGGTGATCAGTGGGAAGAACGTCCCTTACATTGGTGATCAGTGAGAAGAATGTCCCTTACATTGGTGATCAGTGGGAAGAATGTCCCTTACATTGGTGATCAGTGAGAAGAATGTCCCTTACATTGGTGATCAGTGGGAAGAATGTCCCTTACATTGGTGATCAGTGAGAAGAATGTCCCTTACATTGTCCCTTACATTGTGATCAGTGGGAAGAATGTCCCTTACATTGGTGATCAGTGAGAAGAATGCTCCTTACATTGGTGATCAGTGGGAAGAATGTCCCTTACATTGGTGATCAGTGGGAAGAATGTCCCTTACATTGGTGATCAGTGGGAAGAATGTCCCTTACATTGGTGATCAGTGGGAAGAATGTCCCTTACATTGGTGATCAGTGGGAAGAATGTCCCTTACATTGGTGATCAGTGGGAAGAATGTTCCTTACATTGGTGATCAGTGAGAAGAATGTCCCTTACATTGGTGATCAGTGAGAAGAATGTCCCTTACATTGGTGATCAGTGAGAAGAATGTTCCTTACATTGGTGATCAGTGAGAAGAATGTCCCTTACATTGGTGATCAGTGAGAAGAATGTTCCTTACATTGGGGATCAGTGAGAAGAATGTTCCTTACATTGGTGATCAGTGAGAAGAATGTCCCTTACATTGGTGATCAGTGAGAAGAATGTTCCTTACATTGGGGATCAGTGAGAAGAATGTTCCTTACATTGGTGATCAGTGAGAAGAATGTTCCTTACATTGGTGATCAGTGGGAAGAATGTCCCTTACATTGGGGATCAGTGAGAAGAATGTTCCTTACATTGGTGATCAGTGAGAAGAATGTCCCTTACATTGGTGATCAGTGAGAAGAATGTTCCTTACATTGGTGATCAGTGGGAAGAATGTTCCTTACATTGGTGATCAGTGGGAAGAATGTTCCTTAGATTGGTGATCAGTGAGAAGAATGTTCCTTACATTGGTGATCAGTGGGAAGAATGTTCCTTAGATTGGTGGTCATTGGGAAGGATCCCCCCTTACAATTGGCTAAAAAGTTAATTCATTGGTGTCGGTGGGAACGTATCGGAGAGGAAGAGGTTGCTCATTTATCAAGGAACCCCTAGAAATGTCTAGAGCAGTGATGGCGAACCTTGGCACCCCAGATGTTTTGGAACTACATTTCCCATGATGCTTATGCACCTTGCAGTGTAGCTGAGCATCATGCGAAATGTAGTTCCGGAACATCTGCGGTGCCAAGGTTCACCATCACTGGTCTAGAGGAACCCCTAGCGATGTCTGGTTGGAAAGGGTTGATTTAGAATGTCCAGTTGCTTCTTACATGGTCATTGGAAAGATCCCCCCCCCCCCCCCCTTTGCATACAGTAAAATAAATCATTGGCGTCCGTGGGAACAAATGTGAGAGGTGGAAGATGCTCATTGCTCCAGAACCCCTAGTAATGTCTGTAGGAACCCTAGTTGAAAAGGACTTCTTTAGAAGCTCTAAATGCTTCTTACATGGTCATTGGAAAGATTAACCTCCTTCTTAAAGAGAGCTAATAAATGATTAGTGTCAGTGGGAACTTATCGCAGAGGCAGAAGTTGCTCATTGGTCAATGAACCCCCAGCCATGTCTGTAGGAACCCTGGCTGATAAGGGCTAAGTTAGAAGGTCCTCATGGGTTTGGCTGTGAAGTAGAGGTAATTGTGAGGCATGAACGTATTTTTGACCTTATGATGTATTGTAATATCAAATTGTAACCCTTTTTGTTACGTGTTGTTACATACGTTATTCTTTTGTCTTTCCAGCTGTCCTCATGGCGATGTCTCTAGCATCCACCACCTACGGCGCTTCGGTTCTTAACATCTTGGCCATCCAGATCAAATACGATGACTACAAAGTGCAGTTGAGCGTGCCAGCCTTCGTCTGCGTCGTTCTGTGGAGGGCGTTGGAAATCGCCACCCGCGTTACGGTCCTGGTGCTCTTTTGCGCAGCGCTGAAATCTTGGGTGGCCATTGTGATCGTGGTGAATATGGTGGCCCTCTTCCTGTTGCCGTGGGTCAACTTTTGGAGAAGAGGGAACAGCATCCCCGATAACGTGGAGAAAAACTTCAGCCGGATAGGTACCATGATCGTCTTGAGTACGGTGACGTTATTGTACTCCGCCATCAATATGTTTTGTTGGTCGGCCGTCCAGCTCAACTTGGCTGAAAGAGATCTTATCGACCAATCCCAGAATTGGGGAAGGCTTTGCCTCCACTACGCTTTTAGATTACTCGAGAACGCAGCTCTGATTTTACTTTGGTATTTTTACAAGGAAGACGGCTTTGAGTATTTTTGCTCCCCGCTCCTCGTGGTGCAGCTGTTGGTGGGATATGCCGCTGCCATTTTTTTCATGCTCTTTTTCTACCAGTACTTTCACCCGTGCCGCTCGCTGTTCAGCCGTAACGTGTCGGACTTGTTATCGTGCGCTTGTTGCAGAAGAACAAAGCCTTTGCAGAGGCACGGGGTGGGAAGAGAGAGCATCGTATGATGAAGGTACGCCGAAAGGTTCGGGTTGGTTCAGCTTGAGCAGGAAATAACTGTAGCAAAGTAGTGTCGGTTATCTTTTCCGCACGCTGTAATGTGATATGCGATTCACTCAGGAACAAGAGAAGTGCCTATGCCAAGTCTTATCACTGCAGAGCAGCTGTGCAAAGAACACATTCAGCTGTCGCTCGTGCTACTGTTACAAGCAAAGACCTCAACGCCGTTCACAGTTTTTATGTGCTTATAAAGCTGAACTCCAGGCAGACAAGCTAGATACGTTGACGACGTATAAATAAGGGGGTTGATTTTACCTGGCAAATGTTTTTCTGTCCATCCAGTCCTGAGATTTACAGAGCCCTGATGCAAAGCACACACCTTTTCCCTGTTATAGACTGTAGACCAGCGGTCCCCAACAGGCACCAGGGACCGGTTTTTAGGAACACAATTTTTTTTCCATGGATTAGGGGAGTTGATCTGGCCTTTCAGGTGCAGTCACTTGCCAGGTACTGATGTGTTTTTTTTTTTTTTAAGAAGCATTTGTGCTAAAGATCTTCATTTGCAGGCGCACCCCAGCACTAGCATCACCGCTTAGGCTCTTTGGAGTCTCTGTGTGAAAGATCTGCGTTTTAACCTGCTCCCTAGAACTAGCATCATCGCTTTGGCTACATAGGGTTTTCATAGAAGTCTCTGTGCTAAAGATCTGCATTTGTAGCTGCTTCCCAGCACTAGCATCACCGCTTTGGCTCTATGAAGTCTCTGTGCTTAAGATCTTTAGAATTCATAGAAGTCTCAGTGCTAAAGATCTGCATTTTAAACTGCTCCCTAGAACTAGCATCATTGCTTTGCCTCCATAGGGTTTTCAAAAGTCTCTGTGCTAAAGATCTGCATTTGCAGCTGCACCAGAGCACTAGCATCACCGCTTCAGCTCCATAGGGTTTTGTTAGAAATTCTTCTATGCTAAAGATCTGCATTTGTAGCTGCTCCCCAGCACTAGCATCACCGCTTTGGCTCCATAGGGTTTTCATAGAAGTCTCTGTGCTAAAGATCTGCCTTTTAAACTGCTCCCTAGCACTAGCATCACCGCTTTGGATCTATGGAGTCTCTGTGCTAAAGATCTGCATTTTTTAAAGTGCTCCCTAGAACTAGCATCATCGCTTTGCCTCCGTAAGTTTTTTTTTTTTAAAGAAGTCTCTGTGCTAAAGATCTGCATTTGTAGCTGCTTCCCAGTACTAGCATCACCGCTTTGGCTCTATGGAGTCTCTGTGCTAAAGATCTGCATTTGCAGCCGTTCCCCAGTACTAGCATCACCGCTTTAGCACAGAGACTTCTAAGCAAACCCTATGGAGCCAAAGATCTGCATTTGTAGCCGCTCCTTCGCACTAGTATCACCACTTTGGCTCTATGTGGTTTTAATAGAAGTCTCTGTGCTAAAGATCTGCATTTTTAACCTGCTCCCTAGAACTAGCATCATTGCTTTGCCTCCATAGGGTTTTCATAAAAGTCTCTGTGTTCAAGATCTGCATTTTTAACCTGCTCCCTAGAACTAGCATCATTGCTTTGCCTCCATAGGGTTTTCATAAAAGTCTCTGTGCTCAAGATCTGCATTTGTAGCTGCTCCCAAGTACTAGCATCATTGCACCGGCTCCATAGGGTTTTCATAGAAGTCTCAAAGATCTGCATTTGCAGCCGCTCCTCAGCACAAGAATCGACGCCTCAGATCATCAGGCGTTAGATTCTCATAAGGCGCGTGCAACCTAGATCCCCCGCATGCGCAGTTTACAATAGGGTGTGCGCTCCTATGAGAATCTAATACCGCCACTGATCTGACAGGAGGCGGAGCTCAGGTGGTAATGCGAGCGTCTGTAATTAATGATCTGTCCTAAATGCAGTAAGCAGAAATGCACACCTCCATGGGGGGGGGGGGGACAATGCCTCAGGGCAGCCATTTTTAACCAGGATTCATGGAGCCCCAGGGTTCCTCCAGAAGTGGCTAGGGGCTCCTTGAGCTGTGGCTAACTGACCTCCTGTGCTATGGTGAATGCCAGTGGTGATCGCTCTATTAGGGGTGCCACCCCACCCCCCCCAATCCATGCCGCCACTGGTGCCTGCATAGTTCTAGTTCCATCATCACTTGGCAGAGCCAATGGCAATACGCTAAGGGTGGCCTTCTGACCTCCACTGTAAAAGGGCCATTTTCCCTTTGACCATCACCAATGAATGGGCATTTTTTCCAATGATCCTCACTAATGAAATGGGCATTTTCCCAATGACCATCGCCAATGAAATGGGCATTTTCCCAATGGCCATCGCCAATGAAATGGGCATTTTCCCAATGGCCATCGCCAATGAAATGGGCATTTTCCCAATGGCCATCGCCAATGAAATGGGCATTTTCCCAATGGCCATCGCCAATGAAATGGGCATTTTCCCAATGGCCATCGCCAATGAAATGGGCATTTTCCCAATGGCCATCGCCAATGAAATGGGCATTTTCCCAATGGCCATCGCCAATGAAATGGGCATTTTCCCAATGGCCATCGCTGGTGAAATGAGCATTTTCCCAATGGCCATCGCTAGTGAAATGGGCATTTTCCCAATGGCCATCGCTGGTGAAATGAGCATTTTCCCAATGGCCATCGCCAATGAAATGGGCATTTTCCCAATGGCCATCGCCAATGAAATGGGCATTTTCCCAATGGCCATCGCTAGTGAAATGGGCATTTTCCCAATGGCCATCGCTAGTGAAATGGACATTTTCCCAATGGCCATCGCCAGTGAAAAATGGGCATTTTCCCAATGGCCATTGCCAGTGAAATGGGCATTTTTCCCAATGGCCATTGCCAGTGAAATGGGCATTTTTCCCAATGGCCATTGCCAGTGAAATGGGCATTTTTCCCAATGGCCATTGCCAGTGAAATGGGCATTTTTCCCAATGGCCATCGCCAGTGAAATGGGCATTTTCCCAATGGCCATCGCCAGTGAAATGGGCATTTTCCCAATGGCCATCGCCAGTGAAATGGGCATTTTTCCCAATGGCCATCGCCAGTGAAATGGGCATTTTTCCCAATGGCCATCGCCAATGAAATGGGCATTTTTCCCATTGACCATCAATGGACTTTTCTTAGGGGTTCACTGAGAAATCTATTACAAGGTTTCCTTTTTGAGGTAAAAAAAAAATGGCTGCCTTTTAGGGTGTAACGCGAACCAAGGTCAGCATGCACAGCCCTCCCAGCCCCAAATTGACAGGATAGGGGGGGCTTTCATCAAATTTGAAATCGGTGTGACTCCGCCCACACAGCCGCATCATTCATTTTCTCAGGAAGTTGCGAATGAAAACGCTACCAGTCCCATCTGCCACCAGGACTTATCGCTGTCAATGGAGCACAAGTGCAGTGGCGTCGTATTACTGCGGTGAAGGTCCCAGGCTAGGGCCTGGTGGAAGTGTCTGCAGGACCCCGGGGGAGCATTGCACCCATCATCCACTGATCCCTAATGCAGATTCTACTGCAAAATAATAATAAATGCACATATTTTTTTTTGCAATATTGTTGCATTTATTAATTTTTTGCCCAAAAATTATCTTTTTTTTTATTATTTTTTTTAGCATTTTTTAATAAATACCTAACTTTATTTTTTATTAAATTTGTATGTGCCTGGAGTTCAGCTTTTAATTAAATTAGTTTTTTTTGTTTATTATTGCAAGCGTGTTGCAATTTATAAATAATAAACCATATGCTGTTGTGAAAATTTTACTTAAATTGTTAACATGCCTTCATTTCTAGCTGGAGCCCAACAACACAAGCGGGCGAAATGAGGAGAAAGTAAGATTTAGCTTTGTTAAAAACAAAAATAGTTTTGGTTGAAAATGCTATGAAATACAATGCTGTGACACCGGTATTCTCTGTTTAGCTGTTATTTGTTCCTCTTTGTCATGTGACCCTTACTAACGTCATCTGATAGGGAAGGAAAAAAAATGTTATTATTGAATTAGGTAATTTCCTTGGTATGAGAGATGATGATAAAATGTACAATCGGAGAATTGTTACGATATGAACCCAGGAAAAGGAAGCTGGCAGCACTCGGGGCTGCTTAACCATTTCGGCTCTTTGGACGCAACGCGTACGTCCGGAGTGTGATCTGTTAATCGCATGCTCTGCAACCGCAGCA
This sequence comes from Rana kukunoris, assembly GCA_029574335.1. Taxonomy (NCBI): domain Eukaryota; kingdom Metazoa; phylum Chordata; class Amphibia; order Anura; family Ranidae; genus Rana; species Rana kukunoris. Next base: position 133,319 of record JAJQKJ010002279.1, read on the forward strand.
CTTCTAGGCTAGAAAGTGATGTGGCTGATCGCTTTAACAGAGTGGGAGGCACAGTACCCCCCCCCCATGTCCCCGCTGGAGGTGTGTCCCCCCCCCCCCCCCCCAACGTGGTTCCTGGCTTCTCTTGCTCTTACCGGGAGGCCAAAACTACAACTGCCGGCTTTAGGATGGCGAGTGGTGCGAGGGCGAGGCACATCCATGCCTCCATCTCGCATGTAAACCAAGAACGCAAAAGCAACGACAATTTTGTCCCGTCTGGTTTCAGATCCACCAATTCCTGACTGGTACAGCCAAGGGACACTTCTAACCGAGCAGATCTGTGCTCAACGGATGGTTGGAAGGACAGGGGAGACATTGGGGTCCACTAGACCAGTGGTCTCCAAACTGCGGCCCGGGTTATCAGGCCCTTGAGGCACTATTTTATCGACTGATGCCAATAATGATGGGCCACAACCCCCCCCCCCACTGATAACAATGAAGGGGTACATATCCCCCCACTGACACCAATGAACGGGCACAATTTCTCCAAATGACACCAGCAATGTGACTCAATGACACCAAATGGTGGGACACAATTCCTCCAACTGACACCCAACATTGTAGCCCAATGATGGGAACACGATTACTCCCAAAGACATTAATAAAGGAGCACAATTCCCCCCCACCATCATCAATGACGGGGCACAATTCCTCTCAATGGGACTCGATGATGCCAGTGGTGGGATCAAAATTCCACCCAATGATGAGGAACTATTCCTCCCACTGAAGCCAACAATGGGGCCCAATGACACCAATGTTGAGGCACAATTTCTCCCAATGATGGGGCAATATTACTCCCATTGACGCCAATAATGGGGCACAATTCCTCCCACTAACACCAATGATAGGGAACAATTCCTTCCAGTGACACCACCGAGGGGGCCCAATGACACACAGGGGGCCCAATTCCTCTCAATGACACCAATGGTGGGACGCAATTGCACCCAATGTAGAAGCACGATTTCTCCCAATGACTCCCAACAATGGGGCCCATTGATGGGGCACAATTACCACCAAATTGACATTAATAAATGGGTGCAATTCCTCCCACCATCATCAATGACTGGACACAATTCCTCCAAAATGACACCAACTAGGGGGCACAATTCCTTGCAATGACACCCAGCAATCGTGCCCATTGACACAAATTATGGGGCACAATTTCTCCCAATGACACCAATTACTCCCATTGACATCAATGACGGGACGCAATTCTTCCCACTAACACCAATAATGGGGCTTAATTCCTTCCAATAACACCACCGAGGGGGCACAATTCCTTCCAATGGCACCAGCAATGGGACTCGATGACACCAATGGTGGGATTGAATCCCACCCAATGATGAGACATTATTCCTCCCACTGACCCAAATAACATCAATGAAGGGGCACAATTCCTCCCATTGACACCAAGGATGGGGCATGGTTTTTTTCCCCACTGACGACAGGAACTTTTCGACTACCGATGTGCACAGTCGGGCCGTCTTAAAGTCCTGAAGGACAGTAAACTGGCCCTTTTTGTTTAGAAAGTTTGGAGACCCCTGTCCTAGACAACTACTGTCTGAAACAAAGAGTACCTGTCGCCTGCCCAATGCTATGACATGGGGTTTTATTAACACATGCGCAAACGCAGCCCAGAGTGCGCACGCAATTGTAAACCAACGGTCGTACCACATGTGTAACAAATCGCCACAAACGTCAGCGTGAAATCCATAATTGTAGCACAGGAGCCCCTGGCCAACTCTAAACTGATGAGCTATGAAGGCTTAAAGCGTCGGTCTATGGAGATTTTTTGGGGGTACTGTAGTTTTTGAGATCTCGCAGGCGCGCGCAAGTTTAAGATTGGGCATGTTTTGTTATCCGTTTACTTGACGCAACCTCATCTTTTCTATGTTACCACAAAAATGAGTGTTATATTGTGTGTTTGCACTAAAATTTATTTAATTTTTCTTGAAAATTGCGTTTTTAATAAACAGTTGCACAAATATTTATCTTTTTATTTTACAGGGCCTCTGCTTTCATAAAATATATAATGTTCTGGGAGGTTAAAGTGGTACTTAGAGCCGGTTCACACTACCGCGACCTGGGGGGCGACTTGTGTCCCCCCAAGTCGGACGACATGTCAAATTACATCAAACAAAAGTCACTGCCCCTACCTATGACTGGTCTATACAATAAGGAGCGCTGGAATGGGCGCATATACATCCAAAAACATGGAATATCCAGGCTCAAAATTACCGACCAATCAGCAACCAACCAAATTCATCATGGATGTGTAAGCTTCAGGCCAACGTCAAGGCAGGGCCTTGATGGGGCCGGCAGCTTGCACATGCATTTGCAAATGCGTGCAAATAAACCTCCTGTTTTTTAACACACTTTTAGGTGAATTTGGTTGGTTGCTGATTAGGAGTGCAACGGATCGTCACCGATCCGTGATCCGAACGGGTCACCCCGTTCGGATCGGCACACCCCACGATCCACGGAGTGCTCCGGAGACTCGGCCTAGGAAAGTCCCCGGCTTCGGCCTAGTTCTGGAGCGGCGGCCATCTTGGTACACCCGGCAGCACCCCTCCTCTCTGTTCACACCCACAGATTACTGTGAAAATGACACTTCAGTTAAGACGGGGGATCTGACTTTAGAGGCGACTTCCATTGAAATCGTTGGGTACAAGTTTAGGCAAGCTAAAGGACCCGGCCAGGTTTTGCGATCCGGCACTGCGTCGCTTTAACTGACAATTACGCGGTCGTGCGACGTGGCTCCCAAACAAAATTGGCGTCCTTTTTTTCCCACAAATAGAGCTTTCTTTTGGTGGTATTTGATCACCACTGAGGTTTTTATTTTTTGCGCTATAAACAAAAATAGAGCGACAATTTTGAAAAAAAAAATGCAATATTTTTTACTTTTTGCTATAATAAATATCCCCCAAAAATATATAAAAAAATGTTTTCCTCAGTTTAGGCCGATATGTATTCTTCTACCTAAAAAAATAAATCGCAATAAACATTTATCGGTTGGTTTGCGCAAAATTTATAGCGTTTACAAAATAGGGGATAGTTTTATTGCATTTTTTTTTTTTTTTACTACTAATGGTGGCGATCAGCGATTTTTTATGTGACTGCGACATTATGATGGACACTTCTGACACATTTTTGGGACCATTGTCCTTTTCACAGCAAAAAATGCATTAAAAATGCACCGATTACTGTGAAAATGACACTTGCAGTTTGGGAGTTAACCACAAGGGGGCGCTGAAGGGGTTAAGTGTGACCTCATCTGTGTTTCTAACTGTAGGGGGGTGGCTGTAGGTGTGATGTCATCGATTGCGTTTTCCTATAAAAGGGAACGCACGATCGATCACGGCACCACAGTGAAGAACGGGGAAGGTGCGTTTACACACGGCTCTCCCCGTTCTTCAGCTCCGGGGACCGATCGCGGGACTTCAGCGGTGATCGGGTCCGCGGGTCCCTCGGCCGCGGTCACGTAGTACTTCAAGGCGATTTCAATGGAAGTCGCCTCTAAAGTCAGATCCCCCTGTCTTAACTGGAGCAACTTTCCAGGAAGAGAAACTTTCCAGGAAGAGCTGATTGTTTGATTGGCCACAGCCAAAGTCGCCTGTCCTGGAGGTGACTTGAAGTCGCCTTGTAAGTTGCCCCAAGTCGCGCTGAAGTTGCCTCGCAAACTCGCGCACAAAGTCGTGTTGCCCCTGTGTGAACCGGCTCTAAAGGTTCAAATAAAAAAAATAACAAACCTGTCTTACCCCCACTATGCTGTTCGTTTTGCACAGAGTGGCCCCCGAACGCCGTCTTCTGGGGTCCCTCGGCGGCTGTCTCGGCTCCTCCCCCGCATCAGATAACCGCCTAGTGTCAGAGGAGGAAATCGGAGCTATCATCTTAAAACTGAAACCAACCAGTTATCCTGATGACCTCTACCCTGCCTGGTTCATTCAGAAGCATGTAGACCAGGGATCCTCAAACTACAGCCCTCCAGCTGTTGTAGAACTACACATCCCATGAGGCATTGTAACACACTGACATTCACAGACATGACCAGGCATGATGGGAAGTGTAGTTCCTGAACAACTGGAGGGCCGTAGTTTGAAGACCCCTGATGTAGACACTCTGGTTATTGACATGTGCAGAGTAGTTAATTTGTCCCTCCGCCTGGGTTTAGTGCCTTCTAGATTCAAGAGAGCAATTATACTCCCATTATTGAAAAAAGCGTGCCTGGACCCCACGATACTTACCAACTACCGCCCCATTTCTCTACTGCCTTTTTCTATCTAAGTTCCTGGAGCAGGTCGTGTTTATCCAGCTGCAGAAGCGGTTTGAGTCACACGGTCTGTTCCATGACTGTCAGTCGGGATTTCCACCCGGTCGCGTTACGGAGATGTCTGCCCTAGATATGAGGGAACGTCTGCTGGGTGTCCGCAGCCTTGGTGCTGCTGGACCTCTCTGCGGCGTTTGACACCATTGACCATTCTATCCTTCTCTCCAGAATGCAATCCTTATTTGGCTGTGAGGACGCAGTGTTAAAATTGGATCAGATCCTTCCTGTCCAAAAGAACGCACTCCATGAAAATGGAGTCGTACGGCTCAAACACCCAGTCATTGACCTGCGGGGTACCTCAAGGCTTGGCCCTTTCTCCCTTATTCTTTAACTGCTACATGCACCCACTTGCCGACCTTATTACCAGCTATGGCCTAGGCTGCCAGACCCATGCGGATGACACACAGCTCTTGGCAGACCTTGCAAGTGGTCCTAATATGCCTGAGCAGCTGAATAAGGGACTATCTAACATCCAACAATGGATGGACACAAACGGACTAGGCCTAAGACGGAGCTTTTGCTGATCGGCCCACAGGCCAACTCTACCTTTTTACCTGCCTGGCCATCCTCGTTTGGCCCCGCCCCAACTCCAGCTAAGCAGGTTCAAAATCTGGGTATAATTTTTGATGCTGAACTAAGTTTCGTACCTCACGCAAAATATTGCATAAAATCGGCCAACTATTATCTGCAATTATTATGGAAAATTAAGAATCTCTTCACCCAGCACAACCGTATGATCCTAGTTCATGGACTTATCCACTCTAGGTTAGATTGTTCTAACGTCTTCTTTCTAGGGCTCCCACAGAAGTGGATAAAACAATTGCAGATTACACAGAATCATGCTGCAAGACTAGTCACAAACTGCCCAACGCGGAATCACCTCTCCCCGGTGCTTAAGAATCTACACTGGCTCCCGATCGTAAAACGGTTCAAGGCACTCTGTCTGGTGTCCCGGGCCTATTGGCAACTAGGTCCGTTGTACTTCTCGCACATGACACAACACTACTGTCCACCCAGAGATCTTCGTTCGAGTGACGCCTTGTTAGCTATTATTCAATCTAGCCGATCAGCGTCAAAAGGTGGCCGCCGGCTTCAAACACTGGGGAATTCTCTATGGAACGAGCGCCCTCATCAGCTCAGAGCATCCTCCTCCTTGATGGCCTTCCGTAAGGGCTTGAAAACACTTCTTTTTTCACAAGCCTACAGATAGTAACTCGGCCTTCCAAGCCCTTAGCAGGACGCTGCCTTAATTCCAGGCTGCGGTCCATGGTCAGGGAGGTGCGATAGGCTTTTTCGCCCTGATTCTCCCCCCCCCCCTTCTTTTTATATCTCTGTTTATTTCTTGTCTGCTCCCGCTTTTACTTAAAGAGGGGGTTCACCCTAAAAAAATAAAAAATCTTTGTCTCCACTGACATTCAGCATACTAGCGTGAGCTACAGTATGCCTTTATTTATTTTTCTGTGCTGTACTTACAGTTTAATCTGTTTTTTTCGTTTCAGACTCCGGGCAGGAAATAGGCGTTCCTATCAAGAGGGGAACATGATTGACGGCCGGCTATGGCGCGTCACGCGTTCCGAAAATAGCCGGAGTAGGACTCGGCTCTTCATGGCGCCTGCGCACAGACTAGGAGCTGACTGCGCAGGCGCCGTGAAGAGCCGAGTCCTACACGGGCACCTGCGCAGTCAGCTCCTAGTCTGTGCGCAGGCGCCGTGAAGAGCCGAGTCTACTCCGGCTATTTTCGGAATGCGTGACGCGCCATAGCCGGCCGTCAATCATGTTCCCCTCTTGATAGGAACGCCTATTACCCCGCGGTAGCCTGAAACAAACGAATAGATTAATCTGTAAGTACAGCGCAAAAAAATAAAATATAGGCATACTGTAGCTGACGCTAATATGCAGGATGGCATGGTACATAGTTGTTTTTTAGGGTGAACCTCCGCTTTAAGATGTACTACCGTGTTTCCCCGAAAATAAGACGTACTCCGAAAATAAGCCGTAGCGGGATTTCGGCGCAAGATCGAAATATAAGACACCCCTCCGAAAATAAGACGTAGCGATGTAGTGTCGAATCTCCGAAAATAAGACGTGGCGAATCTCCGATAATAAGACGTAGTGTCGTATGCGTAACGGCGCGGCGCGGAGCGGGAAACAACACGTGATAGGCGTACAGTACTGTACTGGAACTGAAGTGAGGAGAAGAACGCTGTGTAAAGCTGTAAAGCTTCTCCCAGCACCGACCAGCAAACCCCTCTCTCACCCCACACAAACACCAGGGGATAGGGGGAAAAGCTGCTACTGAGCCCAAAGAGATCACCCCAGCTCCACTTTGCTCCACATCAGCTTTGCTGGCTTATCTTTCTGTACAGCCAGACAAGATGAGTGCAAAGAGAAGAAGTTGGATATCCGAATGGTCTAAAAATGGCGTGCAGAATACGATAATCTCAGTCTACAGGTGGACAGAGGAAATGCTAAGAAGCGCAAGTGTGGTTCAGGTAGGCAACCTTTATTTTCTGTAATAAAAAATAAGACACCCCCCAAAAATAAGCCATAGTGTGATTTCTTGAGGAAAAAAAAATATAAGACGGTGTCTTATTTTCGGGGAAACACGGTAGTTTCTAGTGTTGCTCACGAATTTTCGCATTGCGAATATTCGTTACGAATATTGCATATTCGAGTATTCGCAAATAAATCGAATATCGCGGTGAATATGCGTTATGGCGAATATTCGTATTTTTTCAAATTTATTTTTAAAACAGATCACATCCTAGTGATCTCCATCGACGTCTAAAAGCATTGCTGGTATGATTAGAGACCCTGGGCCGAGTAGCTGAGGCGATCCTTTTATGTTGCCGAATATTCGCAATGCGAATATTCGTATTACGAATATTCGCGAATACTTTCTCTGCCCTTCTGTGTTTTGTGTATAAAAAAAAAAAAATAAATTAGCTTTAGTTTAGTCATATAAGTTTGTGTAAGTAGAGTTAGTGTTTAGTGCATATTAGTTTAGTAATCCAGGAAATGATCTCTGTTTTCGCGTGTTGACGAGAATTTCGCAATCAATTTCGCATTAGCGAAATTTCACCAATTTTTTTTTTTTTATATATAAAATATCACGAATATTCGATATTAACGAATATTTCGCGAATATTCTTCTATATATTCGTGAAATATCGCAAAATCGAATATGGCGTATTCCGCTCATCGCTACTAGTTTCTTCTTTTTGCTCCTGGGAACTGGATACCCCCAGCTTGTTGGTAAGCGCTTAGACGCGAGTTTCACAACTCGCATTCGGCGCCCTATAAGTATTTATTCCAATCCAACCCCCTTCTGGGGGAAGCGCTCTCCCAAGGGGGTTACCTTGTGGCTGCGCTCCTGAGTCCTGCATTTGCGTCTATAGACACGAATGCCGGACTCGGGCCCCCGAGTTGGTTTTGATTTGGCCGAGATCCAGCCCGTTCTTGACGCGGGACTTTCGAGGGCTCAGGTAAGTAAAACGGGGGGCCTTTTAATTTTCAGATGTTTTTTTCACCTTAATGCATAGGATGCGTTTAGGTGAAAAAACAGGAAGGTTTACAACCCCTTTAAGTAATTTTTATTGACAAAAATTAAGATTTTTACATGTGTGCAATTTTTTTTTTAAATATTTGCTCTAGAGCCGAACTGGTTTAAACCTTTTTTTGGTCCAGACAAATGAAAAATTGACTCTATGATCCCAGTCTCGTGGACGAAACCTGTACAAGGAGGAGGTTTCCAGGCAAGGATATTTCGTCATTTTGTCAGAATCATTGAAGTTTTCCAGCGTTGTTGAATTTTATTGCCCCTGGACTGCTTGGGGCAAAGGATGAGCTTCTGGAACCCATTACTTCTGGAGGGTGACCTCCTCGTCCCTCATGATCCTAAACTCTAGAAACCAACGCTGGCCAATTTTTAAAGAAAACATTTATTTTTTATTTATTTTTTTGGATGAAGGAAAGGTTTAGGACCTCTGTTATGTTCTCGCTCTTTGTGACCCTATTGGGGAGACTTGCCTCACTTATTACCCCCCCCCCCCCAGTGCAGGGCCGGCAGTAGGGATTGATGCCCTGGGCACTGTGGTATCATGGGAGGTGGGGGCACCACAAGGAGATTTGGGGGAGGGGATTTATGTTGGGAAGGGGACCACCCACAGATCTACATTTTTCAAATGGTTAACTAAAAAAAAGAAAAATCTATATCCGTTAAACTCAACAAGAAAAATTTTTTTTTATATATATATATATATATATATATAATATAAAAATTCGCCCCATCTCTTGAGACTACATACATCCCTGTGGGGTGTGGACACAGCATCTCCCCGCAGGGATGTAGTCCCAAGGGAGGAGGGCGAGCACGCATGGTCGTCCGCTGAACTTTTTCCAGGGTGGGGCATAATTTTACGGTCACCTATGCTCCGCCTTCTCCCTTAACTTGTACTCACAGTCCCCACATGTAAGGTCACGGTGGTCTTCCCTCTCCCAAGTCCTGTTTCCACATGTCCCTTTAAAAATACATTACAGGCAGCAAAGCAAACACGAGGGTGCACATAAAGGAAGCGGCCAGAGGTGGCAGTAAAGAGCTCTGTAACTCAGTGACACTAATCTTGCAACAGCTGTGGAGCCGACTCCACAAACACAGAGAGAGTCAGCACAGCTACAGATGCGAGCATGGCAGACCCTTGCTGATTCCAGGGGGGGGTCACTGGCCCCCCCTTACTCCTATGAGTGGACGCCCATGCGAGCACGTTGACTAACCCCCAGCCAGAACGTCTCGGATGATAGGGGCAAGCTTACTGAGGAGGAACAGGAAGTGAGAAATAAAAAAATAATAAAAACATTTAGAAGGGGAATCGAAGGAAAAAGTAAGTGAACCAACAATGCACAATTTTAAAGGAACCCATTTAGAAAATAAAGGGGTTGTAAAGGGTCGTTTTTTTAAGAAAGGGGATGAAGGTCCACTTTTTAAGTAGTTAAAGGGGACTACTAATCCAGCAGTACATAAATAAAAGACATGACTTCCTACAAGTATGTAGGCCTAGTCACTGAGCACTACAACCAGCAACAATATAATTGGTAAATAACGACCACGCGTGAAATTATTTCATTTGCTGATCTTCTCTTCTATAAATGGAAAGAGAGTTCTCCTCTGTTTAAATCTTACTGCATAGCGCCATCTATTGGTTTTACACAAGAAAGTCCAGAATTTTTTTGGGAATTGCATTTGTAATAAACAATATGGCGGCACCTGGGGAACTAAGTGTAACTAAAAAAATAAATAAAAATTACAAGTCAACGTTTTTTTTTTTTTTGGGTGGAAGAGACTTTGCATGTCTCCTCTGCCAACAACTCTTCTTTGTTTTAACTACTTGAGATCCGCGCTATAGCCGGATGACGGCTTCAGAGCGGATCTAAATATCCAACCTAGCCGTCTTTTGACGGCCGCCCCTTTGGGTGTTCTCAGCGCGCGTTTCAGAGCGCGCAGCGGGGAAATTCTGTGTTGGCCGTGTCCCTCGGACACAGCCAATCAGAGTGGTCGTTTGCGATGCAATCTGTGGGGCCAATGAGAGATGATCTCATATGTAAACATATGAGATCCTCTCTCATTGTCGTTTTACACAGAGACGGCGCCCTGTCAGGGAGAGAGGAGACTGATCTGTGTCCCTTGTACATAGGGACACAGATCGGTCACCCCCCCCCCCCACAGAACACAATGCAGGGTACACATTAACCCCTTCCTCACCCCCTAGTGTTAACTCCTTCAATGCCAGTCACATTTATACAGTAATTAGTGCATATTTATAGCACTGATCGCTGTATAAATGTGAATGGCGTCAAAAGTGTCCGATGTGTCCGCCATAACGACGCAGTCCCAATAAAAAATCGCAGATAGCCGCCATTTCTAGTAAAAAAATAAATAAAAAATAATAATTCTGTCCCCTATTTTGTAGGCGCTATAACTTTTGCGCAAACCAGTCGCTTTTTTTTTTTACCTAAAATATGTAGAAGAATACGTATCGCCCTAAACTGAGGAAAAAAAAATATATTTTTTTTTAATTGGGATATTTATTATAGCAACAAGTAAAAAATATTATATATTTTTTTTCAAAATTGTCGCTCTTTTTTGTTTTATAGCGCAAAAAATAAAAACCGCACAGGCGATCAAATACCACCAAAAGAAAGCTCTACTTGTGGGGAAAAAAGGACACCAATTTTGTTTGGGAGCCACGTCGCACGACCGCGCAATTGTCAGTTAAAACGACGCAGTGCCGGAAGCTGAAATTTCACCTGGGCAGGAGGGGGTTTATGTGCCCAGTAAGCAAATGGTTAATGGTTTTTCTGTGTGTGTTCACTGCCTGTGACCATAGCTCCCAACTGTCCTGGATTTGGAGGGACTGTCCCCGATTTGGAGAAATGTCCCTCATTCCTCCTCATTTGTCCCTCATTTTGGTCTGATCTATATAGTTGTATAAAAAATGCATTTTTTTTATCTTTTAAAGAGTATTTCCCAGTGCTAAACCTTTCATTAGGCTTCTGCAATTCGCTTCATAACGGATCCAAATTCGGATGAATTTAGCAACTTTCGGAGGTTCGGAAGCATTCGAATTTCCCGAACAAAGCAATTGCGAATAAAACCGAATGCAAAATAAATTAGATCGCAAATAGCGAATGCCCGACTGCCTTCGGCATAATTCGTTGTTGCGTTTAATGTGGCCTAATTCAACAGCAAGTCGACTTGTTATCCCAACCACACACCCAACAATAACACTCTCTGCTCCTCCCTCACAAAGCTGAACCATGATTAAGCACTAGTTTAGTGTGAAACGTGTCGGCTGTCCCCATTTGAATGTGTTTTTTTGTGATGCATGTCCTTGACTTTCACCAATAAAGACGGCTTTTGAAGTTCTTTGAAGTGCGGCTGCCCATCTCCTTTTGAAACTCTACATTGCTTAGTGCATTGCCAGCACCTTGCTTCCTGAGAGGTTCCTCAATAGTCCACAAGACCCACCTGGAGCGGTGACTCCCTTTCCACCAAGCTGAACTCCCTATCAAATTGGTGTACAGGGGGCGGAGGCTATAGCCGCATGTCAGAAACGAAAGTAAAATTTGAGATTTCGAATCGTTACAAATAACCGCGACGTACTTGGAAAATTACAAGTCCATTCGAAGTGCGTTGGGCAGCGCCATTGTGAAAGAGACGTGAAAAATTACGAATCAACGAACCACAAAAAGTTACGAATCAATGAAAAACAATGTACTCTACCAAAAGTACGAATTATAAATCAACTAAAAAGGCGTACACACGATAATTTTTCAGGTTGTAAAAAACAAAGTTTTTCAGGCTCTAGAAAAAACAATGGCCGAGATTCACAGAGCCATTACGCCGGCGTTACAGGAGATGCGCGGCGTAAGTCTAAATTTGCGCATGCGTTTCGATGCGCCGCATTCCCCAAAACGAGATACGCAAGAAATCTTATTTTTTTTGACCCGCGTAATTTCGATAGACAGGCGCATCCGTCCGCGCAAAACTGCGCTAGACACACCATTGATTTGCTATTCAAATATGCAAATGAGGGAGTTACGGGGATCCACAAAAGAACGTTGGTGCAGCGCAGGCTACGCTCTGTGCGCAACAGCTGCACGTCCTGTCTAAAATTAGACCATATAAACGGTGGTATAAAATTAGACAATTCGTCTACATGTCAGATAAAGCAACACTGTTAGTGAGGAGCTGAGCAGTCACACTTGCAGGACAACAATCTGTATGCCAACATGCCAGGGACATCCATGCTCATAGCTATACTACTGACTTTAGATGAGCAAAGAAGGAGGTGGGCACGGAGGAGGGCACGGGAGAGTTTTTTTTTTTTTTTTCAAAAAAAAATTCTTTGCTTTTATAAACATTTTTACAAAAAAATACATACATATATACATCAATACATAACATACATACAAAATAACAAACACAGTCTCACTGACTTTCCCCCCCCCCCCCCATGATGCTGAAATCACAAGGGGCACATGCACTACTAACATCCTCCTGTCTTATCCCTTCCGGGTGACTCTGCATATGCACTGGGACCCCATCTCATGACTCCTATACGGAACCCCCCATGGTACCCTGTTGTATTCCCCAAACTTTGTGTGCCAGATCATCGGTGCATGTTGCATGCTGCACAACTTCGCAGTGAGAAAGGGCCTGGAGATTGACATACCTGATGACCTGACCCCCGAACCAGACAATACCCCCCTAACCAAGGATACCCCGTCTTCTGAGGGAAGAGCAGCCAGGAGACAGCTCACATTAGGCATCTTTGCACGTTAAACACACACATTAATCAAGGCACAATGAGAATGCATGCATGCACACCACTGTGGTCCCTAGCACAGACGCCCCACATCCTCATCACATTGGATTGGCACCAGTCCACCATGCAGGACTTCTGAGCAGCAACGCCACGCCACGGCTCCAATTATATCACTGTACATTCATACACCATTCACACGGACCTGGAGATCACTTCTCCCTGGTCCTGGGGAACCCTTCTCCACCAAAACTGAGGGTGACACCCCTTTTCCGGCAGGAATGTCACCCCCACATTCCAAAATCATTCACAAACAGAACCCCAAAAAAAAAAAAAAATTGACCAGCAAAAATAAAAAATGCCCAGCAAAAATCTAATTTAAAAAAAATAACAACAAAGAAAACACATAAAAGACAAAAATCACTCTGCAAAACAGTCCCCAAATATCTCAAAGACACATCACAAACAAACAAACAAACGCTAATAAACAACAGAACAAAAGCACCTTGCTGTATAGGGAGGGATACAAAGGGATGTACTTTTGCAAAGGAAGTGCGTTTGTGTCTGGCTATTTATGCTGTCTGCGTAGCTCACTAAGTTGCCCGGGTCCACTTCTGATTTCACTGATTGCGCCGTTCCCGAGTTGTGAGCATGCGCACAGAGGTGCTGACCATGGTCTGCTTCATGTGCGCATGCGCGAGCCGGCCGGCCCTTCATTTGCATGAGTAAAATTGTCAGTTTTTCAGAACCCGAAAAATGCTCTGAAGCCCACACACGATCGTTTTGAATTAATTTTTTTAAAACGTCGTTTTTTTACAACCCGAAAAATGATCGTATGTATGCGGCATAACATTAATACGAATCATTCCGATTCAACTTAAAATGGCGCTTGCGAAAATACGAATGATTCCAAACGTGGAAAATGCTGTTTTAGCAAAATCACGAATGATTACAAATCAACAAGACGGAAAAGAAGCTAAACTAAACAAATTTTTCCGTTGTGCACAAGTCTACCTTTTATCCGATTTTCTAAATTGCTGCATTTGTAAATTCCGAAAGCCAATATAAAGGAATAGTAGTGGTAAAAAAAAAAAAAAGCACTTGTGGGTTTAACCAATCTTGTTGTTTTTTTGTACAATTCTCCTTTTAAGGGGGCGTGGCAATGGGTGTGTCCTATGCCTGCATACTTTTGCTGATAGGTGTCCCTCATTCCCATCTCAGAAAGTTGGGAGGTTAGCCTGTGACCCATGTACAGCATACACGCCACTCACAGCAATTCCCTACATTTGGTTCCATAAGAGGGTCAATGCTGCTGTATCGTGTCCTCAGTCTCTCCTAAATATTATTTTCACCATTCCCAAGGGATCAGGGTTGGAGGAGCAATGGATTCTGGGTATTGTTGTCACCCTATCATAGAAAATCCAATCGGGCATTACATTGTGAGGAAACCATTAAAACATCTGACCCCCATAACATTTGGTTATTTAGGCCAGAATTTCTCAACCTTTTTTAAGCTATGGCACCCTGAAAATTGAGGCACCCCAAAATGTAAACTTGTAAATGTTACTTATTAATGGGGAACCCTGAGGCTAGGATGATGGGCATAACCACCTTGGTGAGATTAACTTTGCATCACAAGCTCACCCCCTTTATAATAGAGGTTCCCCCCCCCCCCAATCACATCAGAGACCTCCTTCACATTAGCGACATTGCATCAAAGCCCTCCTTACATCTGAGGCAAATTATTGCTTCAGAGGTCCCCCCATCCTATTAATGTCCTCCCTTTTTTATATCGGAGTCCCCTTTACATCAAAGGCTATCCATCACATCAGAGGTCCCCCCATTACATCAAAAGCCACTCATCGTATTAGAGCCCCACCCCCCCCCCATCACATCAGAGGTCCCTCCATCACATCAGAGCACCCATTTACATCAGTGTCCCCTTTACATCAAAAGCCCCCCATTACCTCAGAGTCCCCTTTAATTTAAAGGCCACCCATCTCATCAGAAGTCCCTCTAAGGCCTCGTACACCCGATCAAATCTGTCTGCTGGAAACGGTCCGCTGGGCCGTTTCAGCAGACAGATTCGATCGTGTGTACTGCCGAGCCGACGGATTTGGCCACCCGACAGATTTCAAAGAATGCTTTGAAATCTATCGGGTGGGAATCCGTCCGCCCGACATGTCTGCTGGTTAGTACACTTACCAGCAGACATGTCGTCCCGCACCGCCGCCGAATGGATTCGGCGCATGCGCGGAAGTGTTTTACTTCCTGGTGCGGTGACGTGGCGGTGTCAACGTCACCGCCACGTCACCGACACGTCAGCGCGCTCTCTGCTGGCGGGGATTTTGGTTTGCTCGTGTGTACACGCGAGCAAACCAAAATCCCAGCAGACAGATTTGTTCAAATCTGTCTGCTCGTGTGTACGAGGCCTTACACCAAAGGCCACCCATTATGCCAGAGCCCCCCCCGTATCACATCAAAGGTCCCCCATAATGTCAGAGGTTCTCCATTACATCAGATTTCCCCTTGATGTTGGGGGCCCACCAACATGTGGGGGTAACCCTATCACATTAAAGTCCTCCCTATACTTTAGAGTCCCCCTAATCACATCAGAAGACCCCAAAGCCATCTTTACATTAGAGGTCCCCATCATGTCAGAGGTCCCCAATCGCATTAGCATCCTCCCCTTTTATATAAAAGCCCCCTTTACATCAAGGGCCTCACACCAGCTTGCTCTCATTCATCCCTACCAGGCATGACTGCCTGCCGACGCCCTCCACAGGCAGTTTTATTAAGACAATCGACTTTACAGACCACCTCTGATTGGAGGAGATCACAGCATGTGACCATAGGAAGTGATGACACAGCATGTGACCTCCTCTATGGGAAGTGATGTCACAGCATGTGGGCTCAATACAGATATAGGGAATGGCAGCACAGATAAACCCTTCCAACAGGGATATTACAGTAATACAACAATAACACAATAATAGTACAATAACACAGTATGATACAGAAATAATACAATAACTAATGAACACAGTTCCTGATAAGGGGAGCCTATATGCAGCTGCATGCTCATACCACCATATCCATGTTGATCAGACATAGAGATGACAAAAGCACACATCCGCTAAACCGACAGTGTGCCCGGAGAGTGGACACATCGCGCAGGCGAATATCTGTGCATCCCACAGGGGAGCCCTCGCGCCGCCGATACTCCCATTCTACAAACACCCTTCTCCAATTCAGGAAGTGTATCTTAACCAGCCTCAGACTGCCCCAATCAGTTCTAAGTAGAGCGGGCTGGGGAAGTGTCAAGACTGGGTGCCATTATGACAACACATATTAAATACATCTTCAAATTTCCACCACACCACCCATCACATCAGAGGTCCTCCCGTCATGTAAGAGGTCCCCCCAATACATTCCGAACCCCCTTTACATCAAAGGCCACCCATCACATCAAAGGCCACCCATCACATCGGAGGTCCTCCCACGCAATGTAGGAGGTCCCCCCAATACATTCAGAGCCCCCTTTACATCAAAGGCCACCCATTTCATCAGGGGTCCTCCATCACGTCAAGCAAAGGAAAGGCGGTACCAATTGTGGATTAAATGCTGCACACCCCTGAATATGAATTCGAAAAGAAGAGAAAAGTACCCCTAGGGGCTTTGAGTTGCAGAAACAAAGGTTCTAAGAAAAAATAATATAGTATAAATACAACAATGAAGCCTGTTGGAGTACACAAACAAAACGACATGGCTGTATAGCAATAATATTGGTAAAATCAGATGTACAGGTAACAAGTAAAACATGCAACTGTATATTTGTGAATGAATCTATAGTTACCAGGGTGATTATCGTAACTTGAGAACGGTGGTCCACCAGGATTGTCCCCTGGCGACAACAGACACACTTCAAAGGGTCACCCAGTTTGTGTACTCCAACAGGCTTCATTGTTGTATTTATACTATATTATTTTTTCTTAGAACCTATGCCTGCAAACTTACTTCCCCCTGAGGATGACCCACATCAACTCAAGGGTCGAAACGCGCCGGGGTCTTTGCGCATACGTTTATTTATTCCTTGTTATAGTTCACAAATGTTTTTACATGACTGTCTACAACATATGAAAAAAAAAAAAGAGTGCCCCAGGACGAAGTCTTTAGGAGACGAAACGGCGTAGGGTAGCGGCGTGCTGACGTCCTTCAAACCGCAAACTGTGTCCCGGAGTGAACGGGTGTGCTAGCCGGCCGGCTATTTTTCACATGCAAATTTTATCTACTTTCTTGTAAGTGTGATTTTAATTGTTTATTAAACAAAGTTATATGGGTTCACACTATGTAGCTTTTTTTTTCTTCTCCATACTGATTTCATTACAACTCGGATCATCTGTCCACTGCTGGAGAAAACTCAACCTTTGGATATCCTGTCACGTTAACCCTTGGCTGGGGATTAAGCCATCTGCTGTCAGAAGATCTCTAGTTGGGATCTTCCCCTCTGGTAAGGGGCGGGGTGATTGAAAGGTGGAGGTGTTTATCTATCCATGCACTGTTTCTGAGGTTTTTGCATTTGATGTCACCATCTATCTGGAGGAAAGAACATTTGTTTTCTGCTATCAGTTTCCATCAGAAGCATAACATGTTCCGCACTTGATTAATGGATTTTACATATTTTAACATGTTCCGCACTTGATTAATGGATTTTATATATTATATATTTCTTTCATTACCTGCTTGACGGGACTCTCATTTACTCTACACTGGACTATCAATTGAGTTCTACACTGTAGTGTTTATATTTGCGCAGCTTTTTCTTGTTTTATATGTCTACAACATATGCTTTAATTATTTTTACTGAAGGATCTGTTTTACTTTGTAATTTATTTCCTTTTGAATAAACCCATTTCAATCAATTTTACACTCCTTTAATGTAATTAATACTTTTGTTTCTGCAACTCAAAGCCCCTAGGGGTACTCCATCACGTCAAAGATCACCCATCACATAGATCCTCCCCGTCATGTAAGAGCTCTCCCCCCCCAATACATTCTGAGCCCCCTTTACATCAAAGGCCACCCATGACATCAGAGGTCCTCCCCGTCATGTAAGAGGTCCCCCCAATACATTCAGAGCCCCCTTTACATCAAAGACCACCCATCACATCAGAGGTCCTCCCCGCCATGTAGAGGTCCCCCATCACATCAGAGCCCCCTTTTACATCAAAGGCCACCCATCACATCAGAGGTCCTCCCCGTCATGTAAGAGGCCCCCCAATATATTCAGAGCCCCCCCTTTACATCAAAGGCAACCCATCATGTCAGAGGTCCCCCCAATACATTCGGAGCCCCCCCTTTACATCAAAGACCACCCATCACATCAGAGGTTCCCTCAATACATTCAGAGCCCCCCTTAACATCAAAGACCAACCATCATGTCAGAGGTCCCCCCTATCACATCAGATTCCCCATTCATGTTAGGTCACTCCCTCCATGTTGGAGGCCCCCATCACATCAAAGTCCTCCCTAATACAGCTCCAACCCTTCTCTTCTGTGTTACATAAAAAATTGCAGAAGCCACCATGTTATTCTCTAGGGCCCCTGCTACAATTTTATAGCGCAGAATGCCAATTTTAACAAGTTTACAAAAAAATAAAATTTGCTCTGGGAGACAAGTGGTTACAGGCAGGGCCGATCCTAGGGTCACAGGCGCCTGGGTGCAGAAATATTTCTGGTGCCCCACATGGGCGTCATCATTTTACTAGCTCCTCCCCTTTACACATGTTTCTATGGCAATGACTCAACCACAGAGATGCTCCCCCACAAAGTCTTCATTACCCTGGGATCCTTACATGATCTCTTAACAATAAAGAAAATACAGGAACACTTTATTGGACCTGTAGGGGGGCCTCTGTGATGGACACAGAGAGGGCTTCTGTTAGAGAGTCTGTTAGATGTTCGGCGCCCCCACATCTGCAGGCGCCTGGGTGCAATGCACCCTGCCTAGGATCGGTCCTGGTTACAGGAGATTGTACAGTCTATGGGCAGCTTTAGGCTGGTAATACCAGCCCCATTACATTGTATTTATTATATCTGGGCTTTCAGCTTTCGTATGAACGGTGAGATCTTGGTTTGCCATTGGCCGCAATAAAATCTCATATCCATATTAAAGACATTTTTAGAATGTGATTTATGTCTTTTTTTTTTTAATACTGTATATAGGTGACAAGGGAAATCCCATTTTCCAGTAACTGGAGGGGGAACGACCGAGCGGGCACCACCAGTCCTGGGTGCTGTGTTGAGGATGGGGGCTCTGCCACGTTGGTCGCTCATCTCGTATCTTACTGACGAGAGTGACTGCAGTGTCGCTCCTGTCAGAAGGAGCAGTGGCCGGTAGCTGCTGCTGGAGGGAGAATTTGGCTTTCTCCTCCCTCCAGCCTGCATGGGGTGGAAAAGAGCCGGCGCTGAGACAGAAAATAGTCCTCAGTCCTCAGTCTCAGCACGGCGCTGCTGAGGAAATAGGGCAGACTGGGGAGATTTACTAAAACTGGTGCACAGAGAATCTGATGCAGCTGTGCCTAGCACCAGATACTGTATATAGGTGACAAGGGAAATCCCATTTTCCAGTAACTGGAAGGGGGAACGACTGAGCAGGCACCAGTCCTGGGTGCTGTGTTGAGGATGGGGGCTCTGCCGCGTTGGTCGCTCATCCCATATCTTACTGATGAGAGTGACTGCAGTGTCGCTCCTGTCAGAAGGAGCAGCGGCCGGTAGCTGCTGCTGGAGGGAGGATTCGGCTTTCTCCTCCCTCCAGCCTGCATGGGGTGGAAAAGAGCCGGTGCTGAGACAGAGAACAGTCCTCAGTCTCAGTGCGGCGCTGCTGAGGAAAGAGGGTAGACGGGGGAGATTTACTAAAACTGGTGCACAGAGAATCTGGTGCAGCTGTGCCTAGCACCAGATACTGTATATAGGCGACAAGGGAAATCCCATTTTTCAATAACTGTGGGTGTTCTACACTCTCACTAGGAACCTGTTCTTCCAGTGTGACTCTATAGGAGGACCAAACCTTGAAATGTCAGGCGGTTGCAACACTTTGGGTAGAAAGAGCAAATAGGATACAATGTGTACATTGCTGTGAAAACAAAGTGTCAATAAAAATTAAAAACAAATATAATAACAATTGTATCTTCTGGACAATAAAACTAAAATAAATACAATCGCAAACCAAACCAACTCCCTTCCACATTGAAACCATGTCCAGTTCTGAACTGTTGTTCGGATGAGGACGGGAGTTGGTTTCACTTTAGTATTAAAGGCTTAAATCATTGATTCGAAAATGAGAAATACTGCATTTGGCCACTAGATGGAGATGATGATCTAGGAAATTCCAATGAGACTTCACTCCATCTAGAGGACAAATGTGGTATTTTCCATTTTAAAGCAATGACTTACTTTCTTACAGCACAGGACGTAACCCTATTTATGTTTTTTTTTTTGCCCTATGTGTGTACTTTCACTAGGCTATGCAAATTCTTTATAAATCAACCCCTTGGTATAATGGTGCTTGTCCGATTAAAATCTACTTGACTAGATAATATAATGTTTTCTTTTACTGTTCTTAAATTCTTATTTTTTGTGCTGTCAGTTTCCCCACTCCTAGGCCCCTCCATTCATTGCCTCCCGAAACATTCGGAACTACTGTTCCCCGATCTCCTCGGAAATGAATCGAGAAGAGATAATGATTTTGTTACTTCCGGTTTTAAGACTGTCATTCCCTGGTTGAATGTTCCCAGCATACCAAGCATGATCTGTGCTTGATTAGCTGCTTTCGAGGGTCTTAGACCCTTGATGTCTCCATAAAGACTATCTGTCACCCAGGGCCCGGACTGGGGGGGGGGGGAGACGACTGAGCGGGCAACAGTCCTGGGTGCTGTGTTGAGGATTGGGGCGCTGCCGAGTTGGTCGCTCGTCCCATGTCTTACCGACGAGTGACTGCAGTGTCGCTCCTGTCAGAAGGAGCAGCGGCCGATAGCTGCTACTGGAGGGGGAATTCGGCTTTCTCCTCCCTCCAGCCTGCACGGGGTGGAGGGAGTCCTGTGTGCTGTGTTGAGGATGGGGGCTCTGCCGAGTTGGTTGCTCGTCCCATATCTTACTGACGAGAGTGACTGCAGTGTCGCTCCTGTCAGAGGGAGCAGCGGCCGATAGCTGCTACTGGAGGGAGAATTCGGCTTTCTCCTCCCTCCAGCCTGCATGGGGTGGAAAAGAGACGGCGCTGAGACAGAGAACTGTCCTCAGTCTCAGCGCGGCGCTGCTGAGGAAAGAGAGGAAACGGGGAGATTTACTAAAACTGTTGCACAGAGAATCTGGTGCAGCTGTGCCTAGTAAGCAATCGGCTTCCAGGTTTTATTGTCAAAGCTTAATTGAACAAGCTGATTGGCTACCATGTACAGCTGCACCAGATTCTTTGTGCTCCAGTTTTAGTAAATCTCCCTAACTGTGTCCTTCTCCACCCCCCCCCCCTCCCCATCATGTGACATGTCACATGGCTGGAGAGAGGAAGGACATGCTGTAAGTACCAATCTCCCAGTACAAGGGGGAACAAGGAGGGCAAACAACTTTGGAGCATGGGGACACCTGATGTAAAGCGGGACTCTATTGAAATTGGAAGATGGTTTACCTTCCAACATGACAATGACCCAAAGCACACAGGAACAATGAGCACACAGTGGTTGCAGAAAAAGAGGGGGATGTCCACCAATGAGCACACAGTGGTTGCAGAAGAAGGTGGGGAATGTCCACCAAGTGGTTGGAGGAGAAGGCTGGAATGTCCACCAATGACCACAAAGTGGTTGGAGGAGAAGGCGGGGAATGTCCACCAATGAGCACACAGTGATTGGAGGAGAAAGCGGGAATGTCCACCAATGAGCACACAGTGGTTGAAGGAGAAGGTGGGGAATTTCCACCAATGAGCACACAGTGGTTGAAGGAGAAGGCAGGGAATGTCCTTCAATGCCTAGTCGGAGCCCAGACTTAAACCCCATTGAAAATCTGTGGAATGACTTGAAGACTGCAGTCCATAAACGGTCACCGTCAAATGTAACTGAACTTGAGCCGTTCTGTAAAGAGGAGCCGGCAAATATTACAAAGTCTAGATGTGCAAAGTTAGTAGAGCCAAATCCCAACAGACTAAAGGCTGGAATTACAGCAAAAGGGGGTTCAACAAAATTCTGATAGGGGGGGCGATCCTTTTTCCAACCCGGTAATTCTGTTTCTGATTTTTTTTTTTTCTGACATGTTATATCTTTCACTTGGATGTTACAGCTGGATAAAACAAAAACTGTGCCTGCCTTCAATTTCCGGCTGCAAAGCAACAAAATTTGATTTTTTTTAAAGGGGGAGGGGAGGGTGATTCTTTTCTATACATTGTATCTAGGTCAGGAGTCAACATTTGTAAATGTAAATTCAGGACCTATTTCCTGTAGAGTGTTGCCGGGACTTTACCTGTTGGAGAATGAAGGAGTGACTAAGAGATGCAGCATGCTTACAATGTGGTTCTACCCTCGGTGTCCACAAGACGAGGGAAGGGCCAAGCTTTGGAAATATCTGGTTGCATCACTTTGGAGTAAAAGACTCGGTAATAAATACCTGCAGACTTCCTCCACAGCCATACTGGGACTCTACCTTTCAAAGTGGACTGGTGCAGAATCCGGACAGAAAGACCAGAAAGCAGCAGTCGATTGTAACATTTGGCTCTGCATAAAGAACAGAAAACGTCCCGAGAGAGCCAAAAGAAGAAGGCGCCACAATGGGAAACTGGATCGTCAACCACTGGTTCTCTGCTGTAGTTCTGGTAAGAAATTATCTTTTTTTTTTTTTTTTTTTTTAACATGCTAAAAGTGTATCTAAAGGCATAGGTGAGGGTTGGGACCCCTGTCTGTTTTTTGCTTGCAAAAAAAAAAAAAAAAAATTGACAATTTTTTTTTGGCACCTATGACCTCAAAACCCTAAAGTCTGAACTCTTGCAGGTGTATTTATAAAAAACATCAATCCACCCGCCCTGTGCAAATGAGACAAATGACAAATATGTGTTCACTCTCTGCTGTAGTTCTGTTAAGAAATTATCTCTATTTTTTTCCAAAACTTGCAAAAGATGTCAAATGTATCTAAAGCCATTTTTTTTTTTTTTGTGTCTTTTTGTAAACCTTGAAAATGTGTTTTTGCGTCTATGACCTCACTAAAATATTGAAGTCTGATCCCTTGTTGGTGTATTTAAAAAATATATAAATTCACCCGTTCTGTGCAAATGAGGCAAATGACAAATATGTATTCAATTTCATAGAATTTTTGGATTACGTACTAGTTTTTATATAATTTTTTAATATACATATATGTTTTATTATATTTTGAATTTGTACACATTTTTTATATATTTTTAAAAATATGTATTTATATATTTTTAATATGTACTCTGATTTTTTTGTATTTGTACTAAATATATACTGTGTGTGTGTGTGTGTGTATATGTGTATGTGTATATATATATATATATATATATATATATATATATATTAATATGCATACTTTGTTTATTATCTTTTGAATTTGTACTAAATTTGATATATTTTTAAAAATACGTATTCATTTTATGTACTTATTTTAAAATGTTTGTTATGTACTAATTTTTATATATATTTTGCATATGCATTATTTTTTTTATTATCTTTTGAATTTGTACTAATGTTTTATTTATTTAATATATATATATATATATATAGATATATCTATATATCTATATATATATATATATATATATATATATATATATATATATATAAAATATATTATTATTATTATTATTATTTTAATTATGTATTCAATGGATAAGATTTTTTTGAATATGTACTCATTTAGATTTTTTTTCTTGTACTATTTTTTATTTTATTTTTATATTTACAATTTTTTTTATTAAAAACAAAAATATCAGTAACAGGATGTCACTAATCCCCAGCGCTCATGTAGAATAGATAAAAAATATATATATCACTTTGCACCATAAGCTGCTGCTATAAATCAAATAAGTTCATATATATCCTATGCTAGAAAAAGACACTCCTAATCATTTTCAGCATTAGTAGCGTTCTCCCAGTGCCAAACACACTGGGGGTTATTTACTAAAGGCAAATCCACTTTGCACTACAAGTGCAAAGTGCACTTGAAACTGCACTGAAAGTGCACTTGGAAGTGCAGTCGCTGTAGATCCGAGGGGGACATGCAAGGAAAAAAAAAAAAAACATTTTAGCTTGCATGTGATTGGATGATAAAATCAGCAGAGCTTCCCCTTATTTTAGATCTACCCCTCAGATTTACAGTGATTGCACTTCCAAGTGCAATTTCAAGTGTAGTTTAGTAGTTTGCACTTGTAGTGCAAAGTGGATTTGCCTTTTTGTAAATAACCCCCATTGTGTGCTTAAAATGGTTTAATGGGTGTTGCTCCTTTATAAGAGTTTGTGTCCCAGGGATGGGTTATTCAGAATGCATCCACCACAGTGTTTAGGAAAGATGGGATCCTTAAATTCCATCACCACCACACCTCCCCTAAGATAATGAACTCGCCACAAATGCCAATCCAAAAACGCCTTGTATCTCCAAACGATTTGTGGGAACCTCCTCCAATCGCATTTATCCATCAAATATGAAAAGAGTGGCAACAAACGTGTTTCGTCATCACGTCTTCGTCAGAGGGCGTCTCTGACGAAGACGTGATGACGAAACGTGTTAGAGCATGACTCGACCCAGGAATCATCGCGATCAGGATTACCAGGGAGCGAGCGGTGAGAGTACACAGTACTACTCTGTTACCTAATGGGAGTTGTCTTTTTATGGTTGTAAGCACATTTTTAACTACGGGGGTTTGGAATAAAACATTTAACCCCTTCCCGCCGAGCGTACCCAGATATGCCTCCTTGAGTTTCAGGGGTTATACCGGGATGATGCCTGCAGCTGCATGCGTCATCCCGGTACCGTTGTTTAGAGCGGGCGATTGGCTATCCGGGCATAACAACCGATGCAGCTAAAATTTGCTTGGTTGTTATGCCGGAGGAGCGGGAGGGGACACCCCCCCCCTCCCATTGCCTCTCGCCGCTCTGACCAGGCCTCCCGTCCCACCGGGAGACCCGACCCTCGATCCGGCGCCTCCAGTGTCCAGGCGCAGACTGAAACGAAGCCGTAAACGGCTTCGATTCAGTCTTCGCAATGTAAACACGGAAGCAACGTCATGACATCACTTACGGGATTCTTAGCTGCCAATGGCGCCGGATTAAAAAAAGTACACAGTATTCAGAATCGCCGTTTTCAGCAATCTGAATACTTTGAAGTGCAATAATTATAAAAATATTATTATTATTATTTTTTTTTAAGAGCCCCCCCTCCCCGCGACCTCATGCAACAAAGAAAACACATGTGAGATATCGCTGCGATCGTCAGAGCGAGAGCAATAATTCTAGCCCTAGACCTCCTCTGTAACTCTAACCTGGTAACCGTAAAAAAAAGTTTAAAGCGTTGCCTATGGAGATTTTTAGGTACCTTAGTTTGTCGCCATTCCACGAGTGCGTGCAATTATAAAGTGTGACATGTTTGGTATCTATTTACTCGGCGTAACTTCATCTTTCAGATTATACAAAAAATTGGGCTAACTTTACTTTTTCATTTTTTTTCATTTTTAATTTTTTTTATTCATGAAAGGTTGCGTTTAAAACACCACCGCACACATACCGTGGGACATAAAATATTGCAACAATTACCATTTTATTCTCTAGATTCTCTGCTAAAATATATATATATGTTTGGGGGTTCTAAGTAATTTTCTAGCAAACAATACGGATTTTAACTTGTAAACAACAAGGGCCAGATCCACATACAATTGCCCTGGCGCAGGGTATCAGAGATATACTACGCCGCCGTATCTTACCTCTCTCTAAGTCGAATCCAGGAAGATTTCGGGCCGTAAGGTACGGCGGCGTAGTGTATTTCTCGCGGCGGAATCGAAATACGCGATTAGGGGGCGTGAATCATTTAAATTAGGCGCGTCCCCACGGCGATCGAACTGCGCATGCTCCGTTCATAAATTTCCCGCCGTGCATTGCGCGAAATTACGTCGGAACGTAATTTTTTCTTTTAGTAACGTAATTTACGTACATTCCTATTCACGGAAGACTTGCGCAAAAAAAAAAAATGGAAAATTCGACGCGGGAACGACAGCCATACTTAACATGGCACATCTAACTATAGACCGGATAATAGCAGCTTTAACTTTACGCCGGAAAAAGACGACTAGCGACGACGTCTGAGAATGCGACGGCCGATCGTAACTTCGTGGATCGCCGTAAAAAGCTCATTTGCATACTCGACGTGGAAAACGACGCGAACTCCGCCCAGCGGGCGCAAAAAGATTGCAGCGTAGATCTGAAGGCGTACAAAGACGTAAGCCTGTCGTATCGAAGCCCGAAGCCGTCGTATCATGGTTTGAGGATTCAAACTAATGATACGACGCGGGAAATTTGAAAGTACGCCGGCATATCAGGAGATACCAGGAGATACACCGGCGTACTGCCTCTGTGGATCTGGCCCCAAATGTCAGAAATAGTCATGAAAGGGTTACAGGAATATGCTATGTAGTTTCTTCCCACTCTTTTCATGTTTGGATACATGCGATTGGAGGGGTTCCTGTACGAGGGGGTGACTACATGCAAGCAAAAGAGTTTGGAGTGTTGCAGCCCCGCCGAAAAAAAGTGCGTCGCTTGGCTCTGAATGGAGCATATCGCAGAGGTTGGGATCCATAAAGGTAAAGCTCTAGATCAAGGAGCCGATCCCTCACTGTCTTTCGTTGAATTGCGAGTTCCTGATCCGACCGGCGGCAGGGTAAGAGCTCGGGTTCCTTTCAAAATGGGAATCGGACCTCGAAAAACCAAATTCCCTGACGCACAGAGAGAGAAGATTCTTCACTTTGCCCAGAAGTCCTCCATGGCTACTAAAATCCAAGAGACTGGCTCGCTGGTACAAGATCCCTGACGCTCTACACCGTTTTACCCTCAGGTCCCCAGCACATGCTGCCGGTGTGGCAATGCGGAGGGAACAATGCTCCACATCTTTTGGGATTTGCCTCAAACTTGGACCCGTTTGGCAAGAGATGATCGGTGTTGTGAAGCACCTGACTAATGTCGACCTGGAGGGGAACCCCGCGGCTTGTCTGTTACCTCGCTCAAACCGTCCAATCAAGAAATTTTAAGGCTTATCTCACAATTTAGATACTGAATGCGGCCAAGTCATGCATCCCCTTATGCTGGATATCCGAGAACCCACTGACGCAATCCTTGTGGTTTTCCAAAGTTAATGAACTCGGGGACATGGAGGATCATACTGCTACTTTCCGAGAGGAGACTTTCCGCGAACACCGGGAGACCATGGAAACGTTGTGTCTTTACTGAAGATCTGTAGATGCTGACAGCATCTTCCACAAGGAGCGGAATGTGGCCTTGCCGGTCCGAACCCAACGGGGGAGGCTTCCTAGAAGAGGTTGGCGTAGACCCTGCACTTTCATCCGGAACCTTTCCGGAACCTTTCCCTGACTCTAAGTACTGTCCCTAACGCACAGTGTCCCCTCTCTACACTAACTACTCACAAAATGTGTGCCAAGCCTGGGAGCCAGGGCCAAAATAAGCTCTGCCCTCACCCAAGAGGGCCACCAAAGTTTCATGGGGCATCAACATCAAATCGTAGCAGTCTCCCTGTGACCAAGAAAATCCTAGAGGAACCAAGGGCAGCACAGTGGTGCAGTGAGTAGCACTTTCGCCTAGCAGCAAAAAGGGTCGCTGGTTCGAATCCCGACCACGACACCATCTGCCTGGAGTTTGCATGTTCTCCCTGTGTCTGCGTGGGTTTCCTCCGGGTACTCCGGTTTCCTCTAACACTCCAAAGACATGCTGGTAGGTAAATTGGATCTCGTTCAAAATTGGC
The DNA here is from genome assembly GCA_029574335.1 of Rana kukunoris. NCBI lineage: Eukaryota > Metazoa > Chordata > Amphibia > Anura > Ranidae > Rana > Rana kukunoris. The sequence continues at coordinate 161,021 of JAJQKJ010002279.1, forward strand.
CCAGTATATATGTGTGTGTGACTGTGTGTCCCTAGCGTGTCAAGATCCTATGGGGTAAAAATGACTGCACCAGCCTAGCAGACACTGGCTGGAAAAAGCGCCCAGAGGCGATTCAGTTCGCATGCGTTGCGCTATACAAGTCATTCATTCAAGTCCGTGGCGGCTGGTGCTCACAATTTTGGGGGGGTGCAAACTGAAAAAAAAAAAAAAAAACATCAATTGCCGCCACTGTGACCATCAAAGGCAGCCACTGTAACCATCAAAGGCAGCCATTGTGCCCATCAAATACAGCTACTGTACCCATAAATTGCCCATCAATTGCTGCTTCTGTGCCCCATCAATTGGTGCTACTGTGCCCCATCAATTGCTGCCAGTGTGCCCATCAATTGCCGCTACTGTGCCCCATCAATTGCTGCCACTGTTCCCCATCAATTGCTGCCACTGTGCCCCATTAATTGCTGTTACTGTGCCCCATCAATTTCTGCTACTGTGCCCCATCAAATGCTGCCACTGTGCCCATCAGTTGGCGCTACTGTGCCCCATCAATTGCTGCTACTGTGCCCCATTAATTGCTGCTACTGTGCCCCATCAATTTCCGCTACTGTGCCCCATCAATTGCTGCCACTGTGCCCATCAGTTGGCGCTACTGTGCCCCATCAATTGCTGCTACTGTGCCCCATCAATTGCTGCCACTGTGCCCATCAGTTGGTGCTACTGTGCCCCATCAATTGCTGCCAGTGTGCCTCATCAATTGCCACTACTGTGTCCCATCAAATGCCCCCCCCGCCCAGCACTTGCCTGTCTTGGGTCACTGTGCTGTCCTCCACGCTCCGAGTGCTCGATATCTTCTTCCATCCTCTTCCCATCCTCTGCTAGGATTGGAAGCCTGATAGGCGGCGTCCAATCACAGCGCCTGTCGCTTCAGCCAATCAGGTGACAGGTAACCAGACCCGAGCACCTGATTGGCTGAGAGGCGGGTCAGTGTTAGGAAAGCAATATATTTGATTCCCTAACACAACACTAAGTAAACAGCGAACGCCCAGCATTGTGCCCGCTGTTTGCCATTTTGGAAGCCTATTAGAGCCCATGGCTCTAATCAGGCACTTCCAAAAACACCCCCGCCGCTGTAATTCAGGTGCTCGACGCCGACAAGGGGCCGGACACCTGAATAGAGGGCGGCAAGGGCGGCCATAGATAGATTCATGGAATGCATGAATCTATCTATTGGTGATATAGGGGCGAGAGGAGAGAGGGGGCGGCGCTCTTGTGCCCTTTATGGACACACTGCCACTGAACCGCCACTGAACCAAGTTCCTTACAACCCCCCCATCTGCATTGCCGCTAAGGTTGGGCGCCACCTGCAGTGGAGAACATAGACTGCACCTGCCTACAAGTAGAGCAATGTAGGTAAGTGTATCGTTTTGATATAGGATAGGTTGTAGGGAGTCCGGTTGTGCAGAAGACATTCGAGTTTTCAAAGTAGTGGGGGGTAGTTGGAGTCAAAGAGGGCGGAGCAACTATACATCGGACACACCCAGGAACTTCAGGTTATTGATATTGGAAATGTTGCTGAAGGGCGTGGCGACACGTTTTTGAATACTGCCCTTTGCATGCGAAGGATTCATCATCGGGTTTGGTTATACATTAATCGTCATTGGCTTTTTAATAGGAGGACATGGGGACATCACCCCCAGAGAGAAGGACCAGGAAGTTCAGGGCACAGCAGGAAAATTGTCTCTGATGGTGTCACCGGGGTGGGGGAATTTCCCTGCTTAGATGCAGGAGGAAATCAAATCTTGTTTTACTCAACCTAGCATTAAAATAGTTGAGAGTCCAGTCATGTGTGACTAATTATGTGACATTCATTATAAAAGGGATAATAGTTACTAGTGGGAAAAAAGACAAGTCCATCTAATTCAACCAATAGAAAAATAAATAGAAAAACCTCCACATACAGAATACTATACCCTTCTTCACAGTAGATCCAGAGGAAGGCAAAAGAAAAAAACAGGAAATCTCTGCAATGTGTACACATAGCTACATAGCTAGTCAGGTTGAGGAAAGGCACAAGTTTATCTATTTCAACCAAAAAATTGAATAGAGAAACCTTACCATACCTACAGTTGATCCAGAGCAGGGGACTCTATCATTGGTGTCAGTGGGAGGAATAGTGTCCAGTCATTGGTATCAGTGGGAGGAATTGTGCCCCATCATTGGTATCAGTGGGAGGAATAGTGTCCCATCATTGATATCAGTGGGAGGAATAGTGTCCCATCATTGGTATCAGTGGGAGGAATTGTGCCCCATCATTGGTATCAGTGGGAGGAATAGTGTCCCATCATTGATATCAGTGGGAGGAATAGTGTCCCATCATTGGTATCAGTGGGAGGAATAGTGTCCCATCATTGATATCAGTGGGAGGAATAGTGTCCAGTCATTGTTATCAGTGGGAGGAATTGTGCCCTATCATTGGTATTAGTGGGAGGAATAGTGTCCCATCATTGATATCAGTGGGAGGAATAGTGTCCCATCATTGGTATCAGTGGGAGGAATTGTGTTCCATCATTGGTGTCAGTGGGAGGAATAGTGCCCCATCATTGGTATCAGTGGGAGGAATAGTGTCCCATCATTGGTATCAGTGGAAGGAATAGTGTCCCATCATTGGTATCAGTGGGAGGGATAGTGTCCCATCATTGGTTTCGGTGGGAGGAATAGTGTCCCATCATTGGTGTCAGTGGAAGGAATAGTGTCCCATCATTGGTATCAGTGGGGGGGAATATTTAACCGACCAAGCGAGAGGCCGAGAGCAAATAAGAGAAGTTCATTGTTCGGATTTACATACACTATAACTTCTCATCTGTCTATGTACGAACATAAATTATGAGAAACATAGGAATGTGGTTTCCTTTTATTTCACTTAAAAAAAAAATAATAATAATAATAATATATATACACAGTATATAACGAGAGAGAATGAGATCATTTATATCTTCTTTTTCTTTTGTCTTACAGTTTGCCTGGTTGGGATTGAACATCTTCTTGTTTACTTATTACTTCTTAATATATGAAAAAGGGAAGTCATTTGCATATACAAGATTTATACTGGGGGTAAGTATAGAGACACTTCCTGTAACTGACAGTATGAAAATCAGGCCAAAAAAAAACAAAAAAACTCTAATATAGGTCTTAAGACAAGTTCGAGCTATAGCTAGTACAGTAGTGGAAGGATACTGTATGTACATACCATACTGTATGTGTGACAGCTACAGTATAGCCCCCTCCATAGATACAGTGGAGGAATGAGTGTAGACACCCTGGAACAGGAAGCGTGTTATTTATTGTATTACCAGGCAAAAAAAAAACAACCAACACACTTTCAGTAGAAGGCAATGCAATGCAGCAAAGGGCAACTAAGAAGATCTGGAGGTGCTCGTTTTAGATGTGCAAACTGGGTAGCAGTTCTGGGGTGCATCACTAGAGGAATCGCCATCAGGAGGTAGGGGGTCCTGATCCCTCTATATAGATCTTTATATCACTAGAGGGAATGCCAGCAGGAGGAAGGAGGTCCTGATTCCTCTATATAGATCTTTATATCACTAGAGGGATCACCAGCAGGAGGAAGGAGGTCCTGATTCTTCTATATAGATCTTCATATCACTAGAGGGGTCACCAGCAGGAGGAAGGAGGTCCTGATTCCTCTATATAGATGTTTATATCACTGGAGGGGTCACCAGCAGGAGGAAGGGGGTCCTGATTCCTCTATATAGATCTTTATATCACTATCACCAGCAGGAGGAAGGAGGTCCTGATTCCTCTATATAGATCTTTATATCACTAGAGGGATCACCAGCAGGAGGAAGGAGGTCCTGATCCCTCTATATAGATCTTTATATCACTAGAGGGATCACCAGCAGGAGGAAGGAGGTCCTGATCCCTCTATATAGATCTTTATATAAATAGAGGGATCACCAGCAGGAGAAGGAGGTCCTGATCCCTCTATATAGATCTTTATATAAATAGAGGGATCACCAGCAGGAGAAGGAGGTCCTGATCCCTCTATATAGATCTTTATATCACTAGAGGGATCACCAGCAGGTGCTAAGAGGTCCTGATCCCTCTATATAGATCTTTATATCACTAGAGGGGTCTACAGCAGGAGGAAGGAGGTCCTGATTCCTCTATATAGATCTTTATATCACTAGAGGGGTCACCTGCAGGAGGAAGGAGGTCCTGATCCCTCTATATAGATCTTTATATCCCTAGAGGGATCACCAGCAGGAGGAAGGAGGTCCTGATTCCTCTATATAGATCTTTATATCACTAGAGGGATCACCAGCAGGAGGAAGAAGGTCCTGATCAGGGGCGGACTGACCATTGGGACTTTCGGGCACTGCCCGAGGGCCCCATGCCTCTAGGGGGCCCCATCAAGGTTGTCAGGCTCAATAAAATCAGGGACAATATGTAAAAATCTGTGTTTTTTTTTACATCTGTCCCTGCTATGTCTTAATCCGACATGCTTTTGATGTGAAAATCCTGAGATTTTAGCTGCCCTGCCTCTGTACTGCCTCCTGGCGTGGTGGCCATCTGTAAGCCCAGGGGCCCCATAATCTTCTATTGCCCGGGGGCCCCATGGGTTGTCAGTCCACCCCTGGTCCTGATCCCTCTATTTAGATCTTTATATCACTAGAGGGGTCACCAGCGGAATGAAGGAGGTCCTGATCCCTCTATATAGATCTTTATATCACTAGAGGGATCACCAGCAGGAGGAAGGAGGTCCTGATTCCTCTATATAGATCTTTATATCACTAGAGGGATCACCAGCAGGAGGAAGGAGGTCCTGATTCCTCTATATAGATCTGTTATTTCACTAGAGGGGTCCCCGGCAAGAGGAAGGGTGTCCTGATTCCTCTATATAGATCTTTATATCACTAGAGGGATCACCAGCAGGAGGAAGGAGGTCCTGATTCTTCTATATAGATCTTTATATCAATAGAGGGATCACCAGCAGGAGGAAGGAGGTCCTGATTCTTCTATATAGATCTTTATATCAATAGAGGGATCACCAGCAGGAGAAGGAGGTCCTGATCCCTCTATATAGATCTTCATATCACTATCACCAGCAGGAGAAAGGAGGTCCTGATTCCTCTATATAGATCTTCATATCACTAGAGGGATCACCAGCAGGAGAAAGGAGGTCCTGATTCCTCTATATAGATCTTCATATCACTAGAGGGATCACCAGCAGGAGGAAGGAGGTCCTGATTCCTCTATATAGATCTTTATATCACTAGAGGGATCCTGATTCCTCTATATAGATCTTTAGAGAGGGAAGGAGGTCCTGATTCCTCTATATAGATCTGTTATTTCACTAGAGGGGTCCCCGGCAGGAAGAAGGAGGTCCTGATTCCTCTATATAGATCTTTATATCACTGGAGGGGTCACCTGCAGGAGGAAGGGGGTCCTGATCCCTCTATATAGATCTTTATATCACTAGAGGGATCATCAGCAGGAGGAAGAAGGTCCTGATCTCTCTATATAGATCTTTATATCACTAGAGGGGTCACCAGCGTAATGAAGGAGGTCCTGATCCCTCTATATAGATATTTAGATCACTAGAGGGGTCTACAGCAGGAGGAAGGAGGTCCTGATTCCTCTATGTAGATCTTCAGTGAGACCTCATTTACAAAAAGATAATGTAATAAGATGGAACCAAAATAGTGAGAGGTATAAGAGATATAATACGTCAGGTTGGGTCTTGTCCAAGCCCAGTAGTAGTTAAAAAGTCTTTGTCCTGTAAAGCTCATTCCAATCCAACTCCCTCTTGGATCCCACATCTGTATCCATTATTCCCCTGTGATGAATCCACCCCCCTACAGCCCATGAGGAGTCGTATACTCTGGAGATCCACCCCCTGGTGACCTGCTCTAAAAACGCAGTATCAGTCACAGTGTAAAACAATCTTAATGGACAGAAAATGTAACTAACCTCTCCTATTTCTCTTGATTCGTAGTCTGCTCTGGCGTGGGCTCGAGGATCTGCCGCTTGCCTCAATTTTAATTGTTTGCTCATCCTGTTACCCGTCTGCAGAAATCTCTTGTCGTTTTTGAGAGGGACCTTCTCAGTAAGTGTAATTTTTTTTTTCCCGTGTAAAAATATACATTTTCTTTATTTATTACAAGTACAGTGAAACCTTGGATGGTCAAGAATGTCCCTTACATTGGTGATCAGTGGGAAGAATGTCCCTTACATTGGTGATCAGTGGGAAGAATGTCCCTTACATTGGTGATCAGTGAGAAGAATGTCCCTTACATTGGTGATCAGTGAGAAGAATGTCCCTTACATTGGTGATCAGTGGGAAGAATGTCCCTTACATTGGTGATCAGTGAGAAGAATGTTCCTTACATTGGTGATCAGTGAGAAGAATGTCCTTTACATTGGTGATCAGTGAGAAGAATGTCCCTTACATTGGTGGTCAGTGAGAAGAATGTCCCTTACATTGGTGATCAGTGAGAAGAATGTTCCTTACATTGGTGATCAGTGGGAAGAATGTCCCTTACATTGGTGATTAGTGAGAAGAACGTTCCTTACATTGGTGATCAGTAGTGATGAGCGGAATACGCCATATTCGATTTCGCGATATTTCGCGAATATTTCGAAGAATATTCGCGAATATTCGTTAATATCGAATATTCGTGATATTTTATAAAAAAAAAAAAAATTGCGAATTTTCGTCAATGCGAATTTTCGCTAATGCGAAATTTCGCAATTTTTTTTATTTTTTTTTATAAAATATCACGAATATTCGATATTTACGAATATTCGCTATATTTTATTAAAAAAAAAAAAAAACAATTGCGAAATTTCGCTATTGCCAAATTCGCGAATGCGAATTTTATTGCGAAATTTATTGCGAAATTTGAAAAATACGAATATTCGAAATAGCCAATATTCGCCGCGATATTCGAGATATTCGCGAATACTCGAATATGCAATATTCGTAGCGAATATTCGCAATGCAAATATTCGTGAGCAACACTAGTGATCAGTGAGAAGAATGTCCCTTACATTGGTGATTAGTGAGAAGAACGTCCCTTACATTGGTGATTAGTGGGAAGAACGTCCCTTACATTGGTGATCAGTGAGAAGAATGTCCCTTACATTGGTGATCAGTGGGAAGAATGTCCCTTACATTGGTGATCAGTGAGAAGAATGTCCCTTACATTGGTGATCAGTGAGAAGAATGTCCCTTACATTGGTGATCAGTGAGAAGAATGTCCCTTACATTGGTGATTAGTGAGAAGAACGTCCCTTACATTGGTGATCAGTGAGAAGAATGTCCCTTACATTGGTGATCAGTGAGAAGAATGTCCCTTACATTGGTGATCAGTGAGAAGAATGTCCCTTACATTGGTGATCAGTGGGAAGAATGTCCCTTACATTGGTGATCAGTGGGAAGAATGTTCCTTACATTGGTGATCAGTGGGAAGAATGTCCCTTACATTGGTGATCAGTGAGAAGAATGTCCCTTACATTGGTGATCAGTGAGAAGAATGTCCCTTACATTGGTGATCAGTGAGAAGAATGTCCCTTACATTGGTGATTAGTGAGAAGAACGTCCCTTACATTGGTGATCAGTGAGAAGAATGTTCCTTACATTGGTGATCAGTGGGAAGAATGTCCCTTACATTGGTGATCAGTGAGAAGAATGTTCCTTACATTGGTAATCAGTGAGAAGAATGTCCCTTACATTGGTGATCAGTGAGAAGAATGTCCCTTACATTGGTGATCAGTGAGAAGAATGTTCCTTACATTGGTAATCAGTGAGAAGAATGTCCCTTACATTGGTGATCAGTGAGAAGAATGTCCCTTACATTGGTGATCAGTGAGAAGAATGTCCCTTACATTGGTGATCAGTGAGAAGAATGTCCCTTACATTGGTGATCAGTGAGAAGAATGTGCCTTACATTGGTGATCAGTGAGAAGAAGCCATAAAATCCTTGACGCATTTCTTCGACCGAAGAGTCTTCTTCAGGAGTACAGAAGAACCTGGACAACACAGAGGTAAAACGCTGAATGTTCAGAGATTTGTAATTACTTGGTAGCTGTTGAAACCTTGTAAAAAATGTCCGGCTCTTTGTTACATTCTTGCCATTGTTTAAAAAAAATGTATCCAAAAATAACAATGAATACGCAACGAGAAAATAAAAAAATAAAGGTAACTAAAATACCTCGAATACGCCTACACTGCAATGAATGTCCTTTAAACAAACAAAGAAAAAGAAAATCCGAAATCTTTCGTTTCCTCCAAGCACACCTTGCTTAAGCGGCTCAATAACAAACTGGGAACTTTCCCAAGCGTGAAATCACTCCGAGGTCCTGTGCCGGCCGCTCTCCCTTTAAAGCTGCGGGTACCGGCAACCTCTGAGTTCCAAAGAATAGATGGTATAAGAGAAGAGGGAGGGGCCCCCAAATAGGTCTCATTTTCCACTCAACGGCGTCATTCCCGTATAACAACAAAATATATCAATCTAAACCAAAAGTCCAAATTTAGTTTAGTTCCGCGGCCTCCAAACTTCGACCCAGGGGCTGAATACGGCACTCTGCTTGCCTTTTATCTGCCCCTTGGGGCTCTATTCCTCCCACTGACACCAATGATGGGACACTATTCCTCCCACTGATACCACTGAAGGGGCACTATTCCTCCCACTGACACCAATGATGGGACACTATTCCTCCCACTGACACCAATGATGTGACAATATTCCTCCCACTGATACCACTGAAGGGGCACTATTCCTCCCACTGATACCAATGATGGGACACTATTCCTCCCACTGATACCAATGATGGGACACTATTCCTCCCACTGATACCAATGATGGGACACTATTCCTCCCACTGACACCAATGATGGGACACTATTCCTCCCACTGATGCCAATGATGTGACAATATTCCTCCCACTGATGCCAATGATGGGACACTATTCCTCCCACTGATACCAATGATGGGACACTATTCCTCCCACTGACACCAATGATGGGACACTATTCCTCCCACTGATGCCAATGATGGGACACTATTCCTCCCACTGACACCAATGATGGGACACTATTCCTCCCACTGACACCAATGATGGGACACTATTCCTCCCACTGACACCAATGATGGGACACTATTCCTCCCACTGATACCAATGATGTGACAATATTCCTCCCACTGATACCACTGAAGGGGCACTATTCCTCCCACTGATACCAATGATGGGACACTATTCCTCCCACTGATACCAATGATGGGACACTATTCCTCCCACTGACACCAATGATGGGACACTATTCCTCCCACTGATACCAATGATGTGACAATATTCCTCCCACTGATGCCAATGATGGGACACTATTCCTCCCACTGATACCAATGATGGGACACTATTCCTCCCACTGACACCAATGATGGGACACTATTCCTCCCACTGATGCCAATGATGGGACACTATTCCTCCCACTGACACCAATGATGGGACACTATTCCTCCCACTGACACCAATGATGGGACACTATTCCTCCCACTGACACCAATGATGGGACACTATTCCTCCCACTGACACCAATGATGGGACACTATTCCTCCCACTGATGCCAATGATGTAACACTATTCCTTCCCACAGACACCAATGATGTGACAATATTCCTCCCACTGATACCAATGATGGGACACTATTCCTCCCACTGATACCAATGATGGGACACTATTCCTCCCACTAAAAACCAATGATGGGACACTATTCCTCCCACTGACACCAATGATGGGACACTATTCCTCCCACTGATGCCAATGATGTGACACTATTCCTTCCACTGATACCAATGATGGGACACTATTCCTCCCACTGACACCAATGATGTGACAATATTCCTCCCACTGATACCAATGATGTGACAATATTCCTCCCACTAATACCAATGATGGGACACTATTCCTCCCACTGACACCAATGATGGGACACTATTCCTCCCACTGACACCAATGATGGGACACTATTCCCCCCACTGACACCAATGATGGGACACTATTCCTCCCACTGACACCAATGATGTGGCACTATTCCTCCCACTGACACCAATGATGGGACACTATTCCTCCCACTGATACCAATGATGTGACAATATTCCTCCCACTGATACCAATGATGGGACACTATTCCTCCCACTGACACCAATGATGGGACACTATTCCTCCCACTGGGGACACTATTCCTCCCACTGACACCAATGATGGGACACTATTCCTCCCACTGATGCCAATGATGTGACAATATTCCTCCCACTGATACCAATGATGTGACAATATTCCTCCCACTGATACCAATTATGGGACACTATTCCTCCCACTGACACCAATGATGGGACACTATTCCTCCCACTGACACCAATTATGGGACACTATTCCTCCCACTGACACCAATGATGGGACACTATTCCTCCCACTGATGCCAATGATGTGACAATATTCCTCCCACTGATACCAATGATGTGACAATATTCCTCCCACTGATACCAATTATGGGACACTATTCCTCCCACTGACACCAATGATGGGACACTATTCCTCCCACTGACACCAATGATGGGACAGTATTCCTCCCACTGATACCACTGAAGGGGCACTATTCCTCCCACTGACACCAATGATGGGACACTATTCCTCCCACTGATACCAATGATGGGACACTATTCCTCCCACTGACACCAATGATGGGCCACTATTCTCCCCATTGATACCAATGATGGGCCACTATTCCTCCCACTGATACCAATGATGGGACACTATTCCTCCCACTGATACCAATGATGGGGAACTATTTCCTCCCAGGCTGGTCGGTAAGTAGAGCTTGGAATTTCCAATGGATTTTTTCCGTGGCCTTTTATTGATATATGTTACCATCCAATGCCAGTTATAGGTGGGGGTGCTGCTAACTTTTTGTCAAGAGGGTGTAACAGACCGCAATGAAGATTTCAAAGAGCTGCCCGGAATTTGAAACGTATTTGTAATTCAGAAAAATCATATTTTTCCCTTTGCAGTGCTGTCGACGTTCAGTGAGGAAGCAGCTTGATCATAATATTGCTTTCCATAAGCTTCTGGGTTATACCATCGCCCTTATGACAGGTGAGACCGCCATAGTTAAGCACAGCTCCCCCTACGGTATACATATTTGTACAAAAACTTTTGAATATGCATAACATTCAAATATTACTAAGCAGAAAGAAAATGTATACTGTATGACCATCACCCTATGACTTTCTGGTTCAGACGTCCTGTCGTCACCGGCTCCGCCCTTACGTGTTGCGTCACAATAATTTATAATAGCTTATCTTTCATAAACATACATCAGAATGTATGATTTATTTATGGGTTGTTATATATATAATTTTCCTTTGTATTCTCCGATTGATGCTCAGGAAGGGCATTGAAACAACCATAGTGCTTTCCCAACATTTCCATTTTTATTAAAATGTTAAAAATACACTCAACATTTGTTTGTGCACAAAACTGCTGCACCACAGGTAAAAAGTGCATACACTTTCCCCTTATGAGATAATTCAGAAGTAGTGCTCTGGACAAAAATAACTCTTACTTCCTTGGTTCAGATGTCCAAATGTCACCAGCTCCGCCCTTACGTGTTGCGTCACAATTATTATAATGGCTTATCTTTCATGCAATAGGATTTATGGTTTATTGGTTGTATTATTATTATTATTATTATTTTACGAAAAGGTGCTCCTTTTTGTATTTTCCAATTGTTTCTCAGAAAGAATATTGAAGCAATCCCAGTTTCCATATTTTTTTCCCCAGTTTTATTAAAGTATTAAAAATGCACTTGCATTTGTTTGTGCACAATACTGCTGCACCACAGGTAAAAAGTGCATACACTCTCCCCGTAAGAGATAATTCAGCGGTAGTGCTCTGGACAAAAAGAACTCTTACTTCCTGGTTCAGATGTCCTAACATGACCAGCTCCGCTCTTACGCGTTGCGTCACATTTAATATAATGGCTTATCTTTCATACACATGCAATAGGATTTATGGTTTATTTATTGGTTGTATTATTATTATTATTATTATTATTATTATTTTACGACAAGGTGCTCCTTTTTGTATTCTCCAATTGTTTTTCAGAAAGAGCATTGAAACGCAGTTCCCATAATTTTTTTTCCGGTTTTATTAAAAATATTAAAAATACCCTTAAATTTGTTTGTGCACAACACTGCTGCACCACAGGTAAAAAGCACATACACTTTAACCTTTAACAGATAATTCGGCGCTCATGCTCTGGTCAAAAAAAAAGGTCTGGTTCTGGTTCAGACATCCTGACGTCACCGGATTCACCCTAATACGTTGCGTCATTATTATAATGGCTTATCTTTCATACACATGCAATAGGATTTATGTTTTATTTATTGGTTGTATTATTATTATTTTACGAAAAGGTGCTCCTTTTGTATTCTACAATTGTTTCTCAGAAAGAGCATTGAAACAATCGCAGTTCCCATCATTTTTTTTCTAGTTATATTAAAATATTAAAAATACACTTACATTTGTTTGCGCACAACGCTACTGCACGGCAGGTAAAAAGCACATACACTTTACCCTTTAAGATATTACTCGGCGCTCATGCTCTGGACAAAAAAGGGTCTGGTTCAGACGTCCTGACGTCAGAGGCTCCGCCCTAATGCTTTGGGTCACAATTATTATAATAGCTAGGATTTATGATTTATTTATTGGTTGTTTAATAATTTATTATTATTTTATAATGATAATATTGATAATTCAGCGGTGGTGCTCTAGACAAAAATAACTCTAACTTCATGGTTCAGATGTCCTAACATCACCAGCTCCGCCCTTACGCGTTGCGTCACAATTATTATAATAGCTTATCTTTCATACACATGCAATAGGATTTATGTGTTTTTTTGTTGGTTGTATTATTATTATTATTATTATTATGTTACGAAAAGGGGCTCCTTTTTGTATTCTACAATTGTTTCTCAGAAAGAGCATTGAAACAATCACAGTTCCCATCATTTTTTTTCCCGTTTTATTAAAAATACATTTACATTTGTTTGTGCACAACACTGCTGCACCACAGGTAAAAAGCACATACACTTTACCCTTTAAGAGATAACTCGGCGCTCATGCTCTGGACGATAAAAGGTCTGGTTCTGGTTCAGACGTCCTGATGTCACCGGCTCCGCCCTAATGCGTTGCGTCACAATTATTATAATAGCTAGGATTTATGATTTATTTATTGGTTGTTTAATAATTTATTATTATTTTATAATGATAATATTGATAATTCAGCGGTGGTGCTCTAGACAAAAATAACTCTAACTTCATGGTTCAGATGTCCTAACATCACCAGCTCCGCCCTTACGCGTTGCGTCACAATTATTATAATGGCTTATCTTTAATGCACATGCAATAGGATTTATGGTTTATTTATTGGTTGTATTATTATTATTATTATTATTTTACAAAAAGGTGCTCTTTTTTGTATTCTACAATTGTTTCTTAGAAAGAGCATTGAAACAATCACAGTTCCCATCATTTATTTTTTCCAGTTTTATTAAAATATTAAAAATACACTTACATTTGTTTGTGCACAACACTGCTGCACCACAGGTAAAAAGCACATACACTTTACCCTTTAAGAGATAACTCAACGCTCATGCTCTGGTCAAAAAAAAGGTCTGGTTCTGGTTCAGATGTCCTGACGTCACCGGCTCCACCCTAATACGTTGCGTCATTATTATAATGGCTTATCTTTCATACACATGCATTAGGATTTATGTTTTATTTATTGGTTGTATTATTATTATTTTACGAAAAGGTTGCTCCTTTTGTATTGTTCTGTTTCAGACGTCCTGACGTCACCGGCTCCGCCCTAATGCGTTACGTCACAATTATTCTAATAGCTAGGATTTATGATTTTTTTTATTGGTTGTTTAATAATTTATTATTATTTTATTTCACTTTTTTTTCCTTGCATGTACATCACACTACCTTCAGCTATCCACACCATTGCACACTTGTTCAACGTTGAAAGATTTTACAATGCTGCAATATCTAAGAACACCACCCTTCAAGGGATGTTATCGAGCATTGATGATGACTGGGTCAACCCTGTCAGATCCGAGAAACAGGTACTTCATATACTGTGCTAATCTTAAGCTTTCGGGGTACACTAGGAGGCATTTAATCCCCTTGTAATAGTGATACAGGTGGGGGGGGGGGGGGGATTTACTAAAACCGGAGAGTGCAAAATCTGGTGCAGCTGTGCATGGGAGCCAATCAGCTTCTAACTTCAGCTTGTTCAATGAAGCCTTGACAATAAAAGTCTGTCCCTTGGCAGTGCCCAGGGGGTATCCATGCATTAAGATGGCCTTGGCTGGATCCACAGTATGGCACACCGGGAAGCGGCCTTGGCAAGAGACACATGGTGGAGTTAGATGAGTTTAATGCACTTTAAAAACGAAATTTTAAAATTGCATTGCCGAGGAGGATGATAATGAACGCTGTAGCTTTTGAAAATGTATTTTGAAAAGACATCAACATGTTAAAGTTTATCTGAGATTTTAGTAATTCGTTTTACATCTACATTAACCACTTAAGCCCCGGACCATTATGCAGCTTAAGGACCTGGCCCCTTTTTGCGAATCGGCATTGCGTCGTTTTAACTGACAATTGCGCGGTCGTGCGACGTGGCTCCCAAACAAAATTTACGTCCTTTTTTCCCCACAAATGGAGCTTTCTTTTGGAGGTATTTGATCACCTCTGCGGTTTTTATTTTTTGCGCTATAAACAAAAATAGAGCGACAATTTTGAAAAAAAAAACTATTTTTTACTTTTTTTGCTATAATAAATATCTCCAAAAAATATATATATAAAAAAAAACTATTTTTTTCCTCAGTTTAGGTCGATATGTATTCTTCTACTTTATTTTTGGTAAAAAAAATTGCAATAAGCGGTTATCGATTGGTTTGCACAAAAGTTATAGCGTTTAAAAAATAGGGGGTAGTTTTATGGCATTTTTTTTAATAACTTTTTTTTTACTAGTAATGGCGGCGATCAGCGTTTTTTTTTTCTTACTGCGACATTATGGCGGACACATCAGGCACTTTTGACACATTTTTGGGACCATTGTCATTGTCTATAAAAATGCACTGATTACTGTGAAAATGGCACTGGCAGTGAAGGGGTTAACCACTAGAGGGCGCTAAGGGGTTAAGTGTGACCTAAGGGAGTGATTCTTACTGTAGGGGGGCAGGGCTGGATGTGTGACGTCACTGATCGTCGTTCCCTCAGACAGGGAACAAACGATCACTGACAGCCACACTAGGAAGAATGGGGAAGGTGTGTTTACACTCACCTCTCCCAGTTCTTCAGCTCCTGTGACCCGATCATAATGAATGCACAGCTATTGTTACTTATACTCCCTTTCTTTCTCTCCCAGAACCAGTTATATTTCTGCTTTACAACCATTGCTGGAGTTACGGGTGTGGTGATCACACTGGCTTTGATTTTAATGATTACGTCCTCTACGGAGTTCATTCGCAGATGTTACTTTGAAGTTTTCTGGTATACGCATCACCTCTTTGTCATCTTCTTCGCCGGTCTCCTGATTCATGGAGTAGGGTGAGTATCTATCTATATGATACAGGATTCTGATAGGGGTCAACAACTCTTTGTAAGATTTCAAGCAGAAGCATAGTCGTTAAACAAGCCAAAGGTCGGTATTGAGTGGTTGCAGGTTGGGATCAAGCAGAAGCGTAGTCAGTAAAAAGCCAAAGGATGGTAACGAGTGGTTGTAGGTTGGGATCAAGCAGAAGCGTAGCCATTAAACAAGTCCAAGGTCGGTAAT
Organism: Rana kukunoris; assembly: GCA_029574335.1. Classification (NCBI taxonomy): domain Eukaryota; kingdom Metazoa; phylum Chordata; class Amphibia; order Anura; family Ranidae; genus Rana; species Rana kukunoris. The sequence goes on from JAJQKJ010002279.1 coordinate 176,943, forward strand.
GAGTGGTTGCAGGTTGGGATCAAGCAGATGCGTAGCCAGTGAACAAGCCAAAGGTCGGTTACAAGTGGTTGCAGGTAAGGATCAAACAGAAGTGTAATCCGTAAACAAGCCAAAGGTCAGTAACAAGTGGTTGCAGGTTGGGATCAAGCGAAAGCATAGCCATTAAACAAGTCCAAGGTCGGTAATGAGTGATTGCAGGTTGGGATTAAGCAGAAGCGTAGCCAGTAAACAAGCCAAAGATCGGTAATGAGTGGTTGCAGGTTGGGATCAAGCAGAAGCGTAGCCATTAAACAAGCCAACGGTCGGTAACGAGTGGTTGCAGGTAGGGATCAAGCGGGAGCGTAGCCAGTAAAAAAACCAAAGGTCGGTAACGAGTGGTTGCAGGTTGGGATCAAGCAGAAGCGTAGTCGGTAAACAAGACAAAGGTCAGTAACGAGTGGTTGCAGGTTGGGATCAAGCGGAAGCATAGTCAAGGAACAAGCCAAAGATCGGTAACGAATGAAAGCGGGAATACAGAAAGCAGCAGGAGTCACAAGCGTCAGATATTGGCTGGAGAGAGAGCACAAAAATCTGGCAAACAGGTGCAGTGTCTAAGCACTAATCTGATGGTGGAGATGGATTTTGCTGTGTGTTAGCACCAGGTCAGGGTCCTCAGGATCGGCCCACCAGGAGGAGAGCAAGTCTGGGTCCAGTGGAAGATATAGCAGATAGGGATCAAGCAGAAGCCAGTCAGTAAACAAGCCAAAGGTCGATAACGAGTGGTTGCAGGTTGGGATCAAGCCAAAGGTCGATAATGAGTGGTTGCAGGTTGGGATCAATCAGAAGCGTAGTCAGTAAACAAGCCAAAGGTCGGTAACAAGTGGTTGCAAGTTGGGATCAAGCAGATGTGTAATCAGTAAACAAGCCAAAGGTTGGTAATGAGTGGTTGCAGGTTGGGATCAAGCAGAAGCGTAGTTTGTAAACAGGCCAAAGGTCAGTAACGAGTGGTTGCAAGTTGGGATCAAGCAGAAGCGTAATCAGTAAACAAGTCAAAGGTTGGTAACGAGTGGTTGCAAGTAGAGGAACAAGCCAAAGGTCGGTAACGAATGATAGACAGCAGCAGGAGTCACAAGAGTGAGATATTGGCTGGAGAGAGAGCACAAAAAACTGGCAAACAGGAAGTGCAAAGGCGTGGCTTAAATAGGAAGTTCTTGGGAGGAGTAAAGGGTTCAAGGTTGAGGAGAAACAAGGCAAGGTCGTCTCAGGAATTGGTCAGGAGCTGTCCAGGATCTTAGGTGGCTCATCAAGAATAGATACTACCCAATACAGCAGAGGTTGCGGGTTCAGGTCTGGGTCCCGACAGCCTTGCTTGCATCTGCAGTTTGGTTGGCACCAGCCCAGTCAGGCATTTAAAGTGTCTGCTTAGATCAAGCTGTGTGTCGCAGTGTAATCATATCGACGCATTTCGCCTGCACATTAAATTCATTATGTAATATTCCATTTGCAGGCGTATAGTGAGAGGACAAACGTCTGACAGCATGGAGCACAACGACTATGAATCCTGCCATGATAAATTTAGGACATGGAAGGTAAAAGGAAGCAGAGATGACGATGATGATGATGATGATGATGAAGAATGCCTCGTGCCCAGTTTTCAGGGCAACGAACCTATGGTAAGAAATACAACTGACATTTCTATTTGTTTCACTTGATTTTGCCTGCAGCACGGAGTTGGAGCAGAGAGCTTATACTGGGCTTCTTTATGGATCCTAAATTAAAATGGAAAAATGGAGATTTGCTATGTTACATCGAACATTTAGAAATGGTAACTGTGCCTAAGCTTTACCCCGAATGACTGTATGTATCTTTCTGTCTTGAATTTCTCTTGAAAAATAGCAGCCCGCTTCCTGGTATGTGATTGTGCCCAGGCATTCCTGTTCTGTATCGCTGTATATCTGCAGTGTGAGATCTAAGGCACTGCTGCCACTGACTTCTAGTTTCATGAAATTTTAGAGCGAGATTTGGTGAAGTTACGGTGTTACTCACTGTTTTGGAGGCTCCTGACTACTTTTTGGGGTCTCTGACATGAGAAAACAAAGGCCTGCCTCTGCCAAGATGGCCCTGCCAAGTTGGCTATGTCTCTTCCAAGATGGCCATGTCTCTTCCAAGATGGCCATGTCTCTTCCAAGATGGCCATGTCTCTTACAACATGGCCCTGTCTCTGCCAAGATGGCCCTACCAAGTTGGCTATGTCTCTTCCAAGATGGCCATGTCTCTTCCAAGATGGCCATGTCTCTTCCAAGATGGCCATGTCTCTGCCAACATGGCCCTGCCTCTGCCAAGATGGCCCTGTCTCTGCCAAGATGGCCCTGTCTCTGCCAAGATGGCCCTGCCTCTGCCAAGATGGCTCTGCCTCTGCCACGATATCTTTACCTCTGCTAAGATGGCTCTGTCTTTCCAAGATGGTCCTACTTCTTCTAAGGTGGCCCTTTGCCGCTGCCAAGTTGGCCTTGCCGCTGCCAAGTTGGCCTTTCATCTTCCAGGATGGCCCTGCCGCTGCCAAAATCAGAGACATGGTGCAGAACAAAGCAATGCTGGTGATTAGTCCAAAGCCCTCTGCCTGTATTTTCTTTGCGCACAGCTTTCAGAATTCAGTTCCTCTTTAAAGTTCATGTCCAAGAATGACAAATTTACCCCCATAAATCCCTCTCCCGCCCTCTAGCTTCATATTTTCTTTACGCTTTGTTCCTGTAACAAGAAACATTAATTTCTGTGGTATCATCACCACCAGGTTTCTAAAAAAAATTGCATGGAGAGCTGTGTTCCTATTGATGTAGGCACCCCCCCCCCCCCCCCCCAGAACTAGATCTCCCAAGAGCCCTTTCCCTATACTCAGGCTCTTGTGAGTCAATGCAACAGCTTTGTTTTGCTAGAAAGGAAAGCAATGGGTGCGTGTGGAGAAGAACGAGGGTGCAGTGGTGACCAGACCAGTTGGGTTTTTAGGGCAGTAAAGGCCTTGTGCTGTCACCCCAAGCAGGAAGTTGGGAGCACACTGGATTTTTGGTAGATCAACAGATGTTTTTTTGTATTAGTAACACTTTTAAAGTGGAAAAAAGGAGGAAATGTCCATGTATTGCAGAGATGTACTAAATATATATATTTATTATTATTTTATTATATTTTATATTATTATTATTTTATTATTGTGTTGTTGTTATTTTATTATATTTATATTATTATTTTTTAATATTTATATTATTATTATTTTATTATATTTAGATTATTATTTTATTATATTTAGATTTTTTATTATTATTTTTTGTTCGGACATTCGTGACGAGGTTAAGTGTATAATTTCTTATTTTTACTTTAACTTTATTGATTAATTTGCTATCTTTCTAGACCTGGAAGTGGATCTTGGCACCAATAATCTTATATGTTTTTGAAAGACTTCTGAGATTTTATCGTTCACAACAGAAAGTTGTTGTCATAAAGGTGAGCGCAAATATATAAACCAAGATTTACCTGCGTATGATGCCAATAACATTGTCTATGGGAGTATACCCTATGGCTAAAGATTTTTGGACACCCCGTCAAATGTTTCCCGTTGCAAGACATCTTGGGCATTTTCAAAGGATCCTGATAGGTTGAAAGGGGAAGGTGTATAAGGAGCCAGGTATGGGGAAGGTGTATAAGGAGCCAGGTATGGGGAAGGTATATAAGGAGCCAGGTAGGGGGAAGGTGTATAAGGAGCCAGGTATGGGGAAGGTATATAAGGAGCCAGGTAGGGGGAAGGTGTATAAGGAGCCAGGTATGGGGAAGGTATATAAGGAGCCAGGTAGGGGGAAGGTGTATAAGGAGCCAGGTATGGGGAGGGTATATAAGGATCCAGGTATGGGGAAGGTATATAAAGAGCCAGGTATGGGGAAGGTATATAAGGTTTATAAGGAGCCAGGTATGGGGAAGGTATATAAGGAGCCAGGTATGGGGAAGGTATATAAGGAGCCAGGTATGGGGAAGGTATATAAGGAGCCAGGTATGGGGAGGGTATATAAAGATCCAGGTATGGGGAAGGTATATAAGGAGCCAGGTATGGGGAAGGTGTATAAGGAGCAGGGGTGTATTTAGGTTTTGTGCTGCCCTAGGCCTGACGAAACCCGCACACCCACTACTTTATATATGACGCACCCCTTCCTGTCAAGACTGCACCCCTTCCTTTTTAAGACCTGCCCTGTCATTTTCATGGGAGGAGGACAGAGGGACGCGGTGGGAGGGGAACAGGGTGGGATGAGGACAGGAGGACAGGGTGGGATGAGGACAGGGGGACAGGGTGGGATGAGGACAGAGGGACAGGGTGGGATGAGGACAGAGGGACGCGGTGGGATGAGGACAGGGGGACAGGGTGGGATGAGGACAGGAGGACAGGGTGGGATGGGGACAGGTAGACAGGCTTTTTTTGCCGCCCCCCCACAAAGTGCCGCCCTAGGCCTGGGCCTTGTCGGCCTAGGCCATAATACAGCACTGATAAGGAGCCAGGTATGGGGAAGGTATATAAGGAGCCAGGTATGGGGAAGGTATATAATGAGCCAGGTATGGGGAAGGTGTATAAGGAGCCAGGTATGGGGAGGGTATATAAGGAGCCAGGTATGGGGAGGGTATATAAGGATCCAGGTATGGGGAAGGTATATAATGAGCCAGGTATGGGGAAGGTATATAAGGAGCCAGGTATGGGGAAGGTATATAATGAGCCAGGTATGGGGAAGATATATAAGGAGCCAGGTATGGGGAAGGTATATAATGAGCCAGGTATGGGGAGGGTATAAAAGGTATATAAGGATCCAGGTATGTGGAAGGTATATAAAGAGCCAGGTATGGGGAGGGTATAAAAGGTATATAAGGATCCAGGTATGTGGAAGGTATATAAAGAGCCAGGTATGGGGAAGGTATATAAGGTTTATAAGGAGCCAGGTATGGGGAAGGTATATAAGGAGCCAGGTATGTGGAAGGTATATAAAGAGCCAGGTATGGGGAAGGTATATAAGGTTTATAAGGAGCCAGGTATGGGGAAGGTATATAAGGAGCCAGGTATGTGGAAGGTATATAAAGAGCCAGGTATAGGGAAGGTATATAAGGTTTATAAGGAGCCAGGTATGGGGAAGGTATATAAGGAGCCAGGTATGGGGAAGGTATATAAGGAGCCAGGTATAGGGAAGGTAGATAAGGTACTGTATATAAGGATCCAGGTATAGGGACATGATGAACATGATGGAATCTCTTGAGTTATGAAAGAAAATCTGCATGTCCCCCTTTTCTTGGTCATTACATTCCACCAACACTGGACCCGTAGCCTCAGAGCGGCTGTAGGAATTGGGGACCAATAAGAAACCAGTCACTTACTGGTTTAGGTATTCTCTTCTCTAATGACTGGTTCCAGTACGGTTGTCCTCTTCTCTTGTCTGGGCATACCGTTTCCAAATGCTGATACCATCTGACTTTGGTCACAATCTTGGTCTGCATACTGGTGTCTGCAACCTTCCCTGATCTGTGCATTGCTCTGCATGTTTGCTGTGGTCCTAATGTCATTATGATCTAAGCCAGCCATTGTCAACCAGGGTTTTGTGGAACCCTAGGGTTCCTCCAGGGTTGGCTGGGGGTTCCTTGAGCTGTTCCTAATGGTCCTTCCATCTGATGGTGCCTGCATAGTTCCAGGTCCAATGACACTTGGTAGAGCCAGCAGCATGACTTCAAGGGTCAGTGGCATTGCTAGGTGGGGGTAGGGGGTGCGGGCCGCACTTGGATGATACCCGCCAGAGGGTTGACACCCACCAGAGGGTTGACACCCGTGGGTAGCGGCACACACCGCTAACACTGCCCGCTGCCTTGATCTGAGCCAGAGGGACACACACCGCTGTGTGTATCTGTCTGCGCTGTTCTGAGGTCTGTAAACTTCACTAATGTATATGTGGCTGGACATGTGCAGGGGGTGTCTATACTAATGGGGGGTTCTGCACTGAGGGGGGATTCTATACTAATGTTGGGGTTTGCACTGAGGGGGATTCTATACTAATGGGGGGGGTCTGTACTGAGGGGGGATGCTATACTAATGTGGGGGTCTGCACTGAGGGGAATTCCATACTGATGGGGGTCGGCACTATGGGGGGTCTGCACTATGGGGGGTCTGCACTGAGGGGATTCCATACTGATGGGGGTCGGCACTGAGGGGGATTCTATACTAATGTGGGGGTCTGCACTGAGGGGGGATTGTATACTAATGTGGGGGTTCTGCACTGAGGGGGGATTTTATACTAATGTGGGTCTGCACTGAGGGGGATTCTATACTAATGTGGGGTTCTGCACTGAGGGAGGATTCTATACTAATGTGGGGGTCTGCACTGAGGGAGGTTCTATACTAATATGTGGGGTTTGCACTGAGGGGGATTCCATACTGATGGGGGTCGGAACTGGGGGGGTGTATGTACTGATGGGGGGTCGGAACTGAGGGAGGATTCTATACTAATGGGGGGGTCTGCACTGAGGGGGATTCCATACTGATGGGGGTCGGCACTGAGGTGGGAGCTTGATACTGATGGAGGGGGTCTGCACTGAGAGAGGGTGTCTGTACTGATGGGGGGTCTGCACTGACGGAGGAGAGTTGATACTGAGGGAGGGGGTCTGCACTGAGAGAGGGTGTCTGTACTGATGGGGGGTCTGCACTGACGGAGGAGAGTTGATACTGAGAGAGCGGGTTAGTACTTAGTGGGGGGTCTATACTGAGGAAACGGGGTCTGTACTGAAAGGTGGGTCTATACTGACGGAGAGGGGTCTGTACTGAGGGATGGGAGTGTGTACTTGGTGGGGGGTCTAAATTGATGCAAGGGCGTCTGTACTGAGGGAGGGGCGGCTATTTTGATGCATGGGGTCTGTAGTTAGTGGAGGGGGTCCGTACTGAGGGGGGGGGGGCTATATTTGGTGGAGGAGGGGGTGACACAATTTTTTCGGCACAGAGTGACACCAACCCTAGTGACGCCACTGTCAAGGGTGTCATTCTAGCCACTCCTCTATCGGCAGCATTCTTCAGACTTCCCACCACCAACGTAAGGGGCATGACCCCTGAGGGACTAATCTTACCAGGGGTTCCCTAAGATATGAAATATTCATGGAGAATGGGAAAAGTGTGTCTACGACGCTTGGCATAAAACCAAATACGTATAAAAGTGTTGGGTGGTTGAGGAAGTGAAGGCAATAAAAATGTTTTACCTTGAAGCATGAACTTTAAGTTGGCACGTTTTCCAGCAAGTTACGCCAGGGAAGTTTTATGAAAATGTCTAATGAACTTTACTACCAAGAGTATGTGGACTCCTCCCAAATCTATTGAGGTCTATTAAAAGGCACGACCGTTTTTTTCCGTCGGAATAATAAACTGACTGTTTTCCCAACAGAATTCCTCTCAGCCTGACTGTGCAAACACACTCTCAGACAAAAGTCCGCCCGTCCAAAGCGCGGTGACGTACAACAAGTACGACGGCACCATAAAGGGGAAGTTCCATTCCATTCCCTTTGGGCTGCTTTTGCTGATTCTCGTGTTTAGTAAAAGTTTGTTGAGAGACGTTTCGCACTTTTCAGTCTTCGTGCTTTTCAGTCCGTTACAACGTGACGAATGTGATATCTCCATTCCGAACGCTAGTTGTACCAGAAAGAGCGCTCCCGTCTCATGCTTGATTCTGAGCATGCGCGGTTTTTTTGCCTTTCGGAAAACCATACAGACGATTGGTTATTGCCCGAGTATTTTTTGCTGACGGGGAAAAAAGAGCTTTTCTTTTTTGTCCGGCAGTTTTCCCGCCGAAAAAACTGCGATGGAGCATACGCACGGCCGGGATTCCCGACGAAAAGCTCTCATAGCAGTTTTCTCGTCGGAAAAAGCTTTCGTGTGTACGAGGCGGCACAGTTGTTGTATGTTGGACGATTGTACTTATTAGATAGCTGCAAGTCGTTTCGTTACGAATCGAAATTCGGACTAAAATTCAAATTTCCGAATCGCAAAAGTAATGAATTTCGACAAATCCAAAATAAAATGTAACAAAACTACCGTATATACTCGAGTATAAGCCGAGTTTTTCAGCACATTTTTTTTGTGCTGAAAATGCCCCCCTCAGCTTATACTCGAGTCACCTTTTTGTGCCTGATCTCCCGGACTTTGGGCACCCTGTACCGGCTGGTCGCCCAATCTTTGCACACATGTAGCCCCCACTGTTCCTCTATAAGTGTGCAAAGTTTGTTGTCCATGGAACCTACGGCCCGGGGAGCACCCATTTTTCAAAGCCGGGCATCCCTTCCATAGACTCCCATATTAAACAGTAATTTCTCCAGTGATTTGGGGACACGGTACTGGCCTGTCCTAGGTCCCCTGGACGCGGAACTTGGCACACATGTAGCCCCATTTCTCCTCTACAAGTGTGCAAAGTTTGTTGTCCGGGGGAACCTATGGCTGGGGAGCACCGATTTTTCAAACCCGGGCACCCCTTCCATAGACTCCCATGTTAAACGGTAATTTCTCTGGTTAATTTGGGGACATGGTACCAGCCTGTCGTAGGTCCCCCGGACCACGAACTTGGCGCACATGTAGCCCCATTTCTCCTCTACACGTTTGCAAAGTTTGTTGTCTGGGGAACCTACGGCTGGGAAGTACCGATTTTTCTTTTTTTTCTTTTAAAGCCGGGCACCCCTTCCATAGACTCCCATGTTAAATGTCAGTCTAGTCATGGACACAGTGAGGCATGGACACAGTGAGGCATGCGCATAGAAAGGCATGGGCACAGTGAGGCATGGGCACAGTGAGGCATGGGCACAGTGAGGCATGGACACAGTGAGGCATGCACGTAGTAAGGCATGGACACAGTGAGGCATGCACATAGTAAGGCATGGGCACAGTGAGGAATGCGCGTAGTAAGGCATGGGCACAGTGAGGCATGGACACAGTGAGGCATGCACGTAGTAAGGCATGGGCACAGTGAGGCATGGACACAGTGAGGCATGCACGTAGTAAGGCATGGGCACAGTGAGGCATGGACACAGTGAGGCATGCACGTAGTAAGGCATGGGCACAGTGAGGCATGGACACAGTGAGGCATGCACGTAGTAAGGCATGGGCTTAGTGAGGCATGGACACAGTGAGGCATGCACGTAGTAAGGCATGGGCACAGTGAGGCATGCGCGTAGTAAGGCATGGGCACAGTGAGCCATGGGCACAGTGAGACATGCACATCGACAAAGTGAGGCACAGTGAGGCATGCAGATGGACACCCTAGGCTTATACTCGAGTTAATACGTTTTCCCTTTTTTGTGGTAAATTTAAGTGCCTCGGCTTATATTCGGGTCGGTTATACTTGAGTACATATGGTAATTCTCCAAAATAAAAAATGTATTTACATTCCAAATGGAAACACATTGCAATAAATGCAGTAATGTATAAAAGTGAAATAAGATGATGATTCCTACTTAGAATGTTTTATAGAATATAAAAGAATAAAAAAAGAATAGAAAATTAAAAAGATATGATAGATAAGCTAGAAAATAAAAGGATAAGATAGAAAATAATAGAATACAAAAAAAAGAAATAGAATAAAACAAATCTAGCCATCTTCTGAAATCTGAATTTCGAATCGATTTGAAAATAACGAATATACAAAACTAAATCTGAAAACGAATCATTCTAACATAACGACTATGACAAAACAAAATATTTAACTTAAAGGGACACTAAAGTCAGGGCTTTTTAAAAAAAAAAAAATAACAAACATGTTATACTTACCTCCACTGTGCAGTTCGTTTTGCACAGTGTGGCCCGGAAACCTGTCTTCTGGGGTCCCTCGGCGGCTGTCTGGGCTCCTCCTCGCAAAAGCTTTCCCTCTTCATGCGAGGGCGCTCGCACGGAGGAAAGCTTTTGCGAGCGCGCTCCCGTGATACAGCGGGGGCCATAGCCGCCGACTGTATCACTCGGCTCCGCCCCCCGGCGCGCTGCGTCATCCGCTCTGATTGACAGCAGCGCTAGCCAATGGCTGCGCTGCTATCAATCCGCCCAGCCTAGCCAATCAACGGCCAGGCTGGGAAACGAAGAGGACGACGTGGATACGCCCGGGAGATTCGAACGGTCAGGTAAGTACAACGGGGACTCGGGGGGGGGGGGGGGGGGGGCTTGCTGTGAGATGTTTTTTTACCTTAATGCATAGGATGCATTAAGGTAAAAAAACTTGTACCTTTACAACCCCTTTAAAGAGGAGGTAAACCCTCACAAAAAGCATCCTAGCTCATTATAAATTACGGTACTTACCTGAGATCAAAGCCCCGGCAGCAGTCCTTGTTCCCCTCCTCTGTCACCGCCATGATACCCATAGTGACTTCTGGGTATCGCTGCTCCGGCCAGTCACAGCGCCACTCCCACGCATACGTGTGGGAGCCAGCAGTGATGGCATGATCACCTTCACTAGCAGCACGCTCTGTGCGCATGCGCCATAGACATCGGTGCCGTCTTTTCTACAAATATCTCCTAAACCGTGTAGGTTTAGGAGATATTTATTGTACCTACAGGTAAGCCTTCATCTAGGCTGTAACGGTCACCACCGCTACGACCTTCCATCCAACCATGACAAGCTTATCTGACACACTCCGACAATCCTGCATACACGATCCATATCAATTCCCAGAATAAGACGAGACAGAGCTCCGTACTTGCTTCCAAAGATATGAATGACTTTATTGGTTTCTTTCCAGCCTTTTATACAGTACAAGATGTTACAGGTAATCACAGGACAATGCAATCTCCACCCCCCTTCACACCATGGGGGGCTAATTATCTAACCCGTAGCTAGACATCTGGGCACCGCATCATCAATAGAGTTCAATTAACCTTTAACATAACACAGACATCTAGTTGAATAAGTTATCTAGACAGCTTTATCACACAATGGCAGAGTCTTGTGAGAGTGGGTGCAATCAACACCTTTTCAACGAAATGTCTTTCACATGAATAGCCAACACCTCAAGATATTTCAATAGCCTATTATACAAAGGTATGAGTCACTGTCTGGTTGACCTGGTCAAGTCATCATGAACTCCTTGTGATATCTCAGTCCTGAAATATGAAGTAATAATAATGTCCCATCTGTTAGTAAAGGAATTATGATTCCCTATTAGCCACCCTACACCCAAAATGGCACAGGGTGGATTTCGACCCAAGAGTTATTGTTGCTGCTGGCACAGGAGTATCTCTCATCCTTCCAACGTCTCTGGGTGTCACAGGCCATTCTGTAGGTAAAAGTGGTCTGTAATGCCGCGTACACACGATCAGAATTTCCAATGAAAAAAGTCTGATGGACTTTTTTCATTGAAAATTCCGATCGTGTGTGGGCCCCATCTGACTTTTTTCCATCGGTGTTAAGAAATTAGAAATGGATGGAATCGATGAAAAAAATAAACAATAGGAAATTCCTATCTGTGTGCAACTCTGATGGAGAAAAGTCGACGCATGCTCGGAAGCATTGAAATTCATTTTTCTCGGCTCGTCGTAGTGTTGTACGTCACTGCATTTTAAACGGTCAGAATTTGGTCTGACAGTGTGTATGCAAGACAGCTTGAACGGAATTCCGCAAAAAAATTCCATCGGATTTTAGTCCATCGGAAATTCCGATCGTGTGTACGGGGCATAAGGGTTTACAACCACTTTAACAAACGTATCTGAAACCAAACAAATTTTTTCGTTGTGGGCATCTTTTAGGGCTCTTCCAACCCTGTGAAGGTCCTTTTCCGTTCCAACATGGCTGTGTCCCAAAGCCAGCCCCATAAAGACGTAGTTTGATGAGTTTGTGGTGTGAAGGTCTCCACAGAACCTTGACCTCAACCCTACTGAACACCTCTGGGATGAATTGGAATTTTGTTAATCGGGTCTTCTCATCCAATATCGGTCCTGACCCTCAAAAAATCACCACCAATTCCCACAGACACCCTCCAAAATCTTTGTAGAAACCTTTCCCAGAAGAGTGAAAGCCAAGAGTGATGGCCTCAAATGGGAAACCAACGCTAAACTAATGACAATGGTTTGGGGATGAAATGGCCAACAAACTCGTAGGTGTGATGGTCAGATCTCCACCAGTGTTCATTTCGTTGGGAAAATTAACACTGGTACTAGAGATTTTAGTCAACGAAAACATTCAGAAGATACGATTAAAACTAATGGCCTTTTAGTCAAAAGACTACGACTATAACTAAATCGAAATTTGATGTCAAAATTAGCACCACAAACATTGGGCAGTGTAGTCTATGCCAGCCCTCAAAATTTCCACTCGCCTACTAGCATTTGGCGAGTGGATTTAAGCTGGGGGCGAGTGATGACAGGGCTGCATGAACAATCTCCCTCCAATCTGTGCCTACACTTAGGGCCCTTTCACACGTCCGCCTCCGCTCGTCCGTTTTTACAAGTCCTTAAACGCACTTGTAATGGTTCCCTATGGGATTGCGTCCGCAAAGATCCGCGTCTGTCTGGATCTGGTTTTTCGCACGGAAGAAAACCCTATTTTTCTTCCGTCCGGGGGAACGGATCGGATGAAGACGGACAAATGGTCAGTTTTCATCCGATTCCCCATAGGGGAGAGCGGAGGAGAGACAGGGCGGTCCCTGCACAGTGTGCGGGGACCGCCCTGTCCGCCGACAACTGAGCGGAGACCCCCCGCTGAGCTGACGGACACACACGGAGCGGACTGAAAAACGGTCCGCTCCGTGTGAAAGGACCCTTAGAGTCCCGATGAGATTGGCGGCCGAAGAGGAAAGGTGCATGCTCGGGAAAAGTAGTCTGGTGAGCCGCGCACAGGCAGAGCAGTACACAGATGCTCTCCTTACAATTCTCATTAAGCCATGGGACCTCCTCTCCTCACTGCCAGCCTGAATAAAAGGGGGAAGTGGGGACATGCAAGCGTGGAGCCGCACACATAGGCTCCTGATGATGAGATGAATAGGGGGAGAGAGAGAGTTGCAGAGGAGACAGCAAGAGAATGGGGAAGAGACCCAGTCCTAGTGCCCTGTCCCTCTGGTCTGCCCTCAGTGCCCTGTCCCTCTGGTCTGCCCCCAGTGCCCTGTCCCTCTGGTCTGCCCCTAGTGCCCTGTCCCTCTGGTCTGCCCCCAGTGCCCTGTCCCTCTGGTCTGCCCTCAGTGCCCTGTCCCTCTGGTCTGCCCCCAGTGCCCTGTCCCTCTGGTCTGCCCCCAGTGCCCTGTCCCTCTGGTCTTCCCCCAGTGCCCTGTCCCTCTGGTCTTCCCCCAGTGCCCTGTCCCTCTGGCCTTCCCCCAGTGCCCTGTCGCTCTGGTCTTCCCCCAGTGTCCTGTCCCTCTGGTCTGCCCCCAGTGCCCTGTCCCTCTGGTCTGCCCCCAGTGCCCTGTCCCTCTGGTCTGCCCCCAGTGCCCTGTCCCTCTGGTCTGCCCTCAGTGCCCTGTCCCTCTGGTCTGCCCTCAGTGCCCTGTCCCTCTGGTCTGCCCCCAGTGCCCTGTCCCTCTGGTCTTCCCCCAGTGCCCTGTCCCTCTGGCCTTCCCCCAGTGCCCTGTCGCTCTGGTCTTCCCCCAGTGCCCTGTCCCTCTGGTCTGCCCCCAGTGCCCTGTCCCTCTGGTCTGCCCCCAGTGCCCTGTCCCTCTGGTCTGCCCCCAGTGCCCTGTCTCTCTGGTCTGCCCCCAGTGCCCTGTCTCTCTGGTCTGCCCCCAGTGCCCTGTCCCTCTGGTCTGCCCCCAGTGCCCTGTCCTATTTTGTTAAAGTTGTTGTTGGTAATAATTAATTTTGTAACTTGATTCTGCATAAAACATTTAACAGTGTCATTCCATGAGATAATCTACGAGGGCGTGTTTACAGGTGCAATTAGGCGCAGGGCTGTTTGTGAATTAGGTGGGGCAACTGGTGGCGAGTAACTCTTGAGGCCTGGCTAGTAGCTCAGGACTTGACATTTTCAGCCCTGGCCTATGCCATTTAGTCAAATGTTTACTTTAATCTCTTAAACTAGTAAAAAACACAGAAAGTTAGATTAGTTGCTATATATAGACTACCTGTTTTAATTTAACGTATTTTTGTTATTTTTTAAGACTGTCAGTCATCCGTCCAAAGTCTTAGAAATCCAAATGAAAAAACGTGGATTCAAAATGGAAGTTGGCCAATACATATTCATCAACTGCCCATTGATCTCGGCCCTGGAATGGCACCCGTTTACTCTCACCTCTGCCCCAGAAGAAGACTTCTTCTCTGTACATATCCGATCTGCGGGGGACTGGACAGATAGACTCATTCAAGTTTTTAAGGACCAAGATCAGAAAATGCCCTGGTGAGAATTACCAATGACAGAAAGTTCTTCTCAAAGCTCAAACTATTTGTAAACTTTTCCACTGCCAAATACAGCGCAACCTCGGATGACGAGTATAATCCGTTCCAGGAGAACGCTCGTAATCCAAAGCACTCGCATATCAAAGCGAGTTTTCCCATTGAAGCCAATCGAAAACGAAAATAATTTTTTTCCGCATTGACTTCAATGGCATGCAATACCGAATGCGGCCAGAGGCGGAGGGCCTCGGAAACGGCCGGAAAGGCCCGAGGACAGTTCAGCTGACCTCGGCAAACCTTGGAAAGACTCAGTTCCCGAGGTTTGCTGAGGTCAGCCGAGCTGTCCTCGGGCCTTTCTGAGTGACGCCAAACAGCTCTGGCGCCCCCCTCACCTCAGGTCAAACGGGGTACTGCACACCGCTTTGGCCTGAATCCTGCTCGTTTTGCGAGACAACACTCGCAAACTGAGTTAGGATATTTTAAAATACGGCGCTAGTATTGTGAAACGCTCGTTAACCGCGTTACTCGCAATCCGAGGTTCCACTGTACTTTTTTTATTTAAATAATTATTCTTGATTACCCATTGATGTTGAGGGGTTTCCTCAAACATATGTACACCACTCATAAGACGTTCTATAATCCCACATGTAGTAAAGTATGTGCACCAATAGATCAATGCTTGAATAGATTTTCTGCTACTAGGAGGCGTTGTTCAGTGATACGAAACCCTAAGCTGATTGGTGTCCTGTTGTTGGTAGATTCACTCCCTTTACCTGACCATTGTCATCAAGACAGACATTGTTAGGAGATCCAAACTTTTACAAGGGTCTCAACCAATACAAATAAAGGTCCTTGCCTCGGCCTGTTGGCTTAGGTTTGGCCACTCTTCCCAAAAAACGAGGACCCCTCCAAAAGGGAGGAAGGAGTGAAGGAGAATATTATAGAATATATCACTAGAGTCTTCAGGGGCTGCTGACATCACATCCAAGATGGCGGCCCCCAGCAGCAGTCTTGGGACTTTTGGATGTCTATACAAGGGAGGCTTTAACAAGGAAATACCACGCCTAAAAAAAAAGCATACAATCTTATGGGAGGATTATTGTTGAAATGAATGGTCTGGCGACAGGTTCTCTTTAACCACTTAAGGACCGCCTCCTGCACATATACGTCGGCAGAATGGCACGGCTGGGCACAGGCGCGTACCTGTACGTTGCCTTTAAGAGTCCAGCCGCGGGTGGCGCGCGCGACCCGGTCCGAAGCTCCATGACCGCGCCCACCAGATCGCCACCGGTGTCCCACCATCGGCCACAGGAGCTGAAGAACGGTGAGAGGTGAGTGTGAACAAACCTTCCCCGTTCTTCTGTGTGGCAGTGACACTGATCGTCTGTTCCCTGATATAGGGAACGACGATCAGTGACATCACACCTACAGCCACGCCCCCCTACAGTAAGAATCACTCCCTTAGGGAACACTTAAAGCAACACTAAGCTCAGGATTTTTTTTTTTAAATAACAAACATGTTATACTTACCTCCACTGTGCAGTTCGTTTTGAACAGAGTGGCCCGGAAAGCTGTCTTCTGGGGGCCCTCGGCGGCTGTCTGGCTGGGCTCCTCCTCGCAAAAGCTTTCCATCTTCATGTGAGGGCGCTCGCACGGTGGAAAGCTTTTGCAAGCGCGCTTCCGTGATACATCGGCGGCCGTAGCCGCCGACTGTATCACTCGGCTCCGCCCCCCGGCGCGCCGCGTCATCCGCTGTGATTGACAGCAGCGCCAGCCAATGGCTGCGCTGCTATCAATCCGCCCAGCCTAGCCAATCAACGGCCAGGCTGGGAACCGGAGAGGATGACGCGAATGCGCCCGGGAGTTTCGAACGGTCAGGTACGTAAAACGGGGACTCGGGGGGGGGTTGCTGTGAGATGTTTTTTTACCTTAATGCATAGGATGCATTAAGGTAAAAAAACTTTTACCTTTACAGTCATGAAAAAAATCGCTGATTGCCACCATTACTAGTAAAAAAAAAAAGAATATATTACTATATAACTATCCCCTATTTTGTAAACGCTTTGCACAAAAGTTAAACGAATCAATAAACGCTTATTGCGATTTTTTTTTAACAAATTTAGGTAGAAGAATACGTATCGGCCTAAACTGAGGGGGAAAAAAAGTGTTTTTTTTATATATATATTTTTTGGAAAAATTTATTATAGGAAAAAGTCATTTTTTTTTTTTCAAAATTGACGCTCTATTTTTGTTATTATAGCGCAAAAAATAAAAACCGCAGAGGTGATCAAATACCACCAAAAGAAAGCTCTATTTGTAAGGAAAAAAGGACGCCAATTTTGTTTGGGAGCCACGTCGCACGACCGCGCAATTGTCTGTTAAAGCGACGCAGCGCCGAATCGCAAAAAGGGGCCGGGTCCTTTACCTGCATAATGGTCCGGGGGCTGAAGTGGTTAAGCATTGTAATATTTAGCCCGGCATTCTAAATCAACACAATGAAGAGTGACGCAACACCTAATTTTATATTGGATACAAGATCGGAAACGAGAGTATTTAATTTTCTTCATTTCCCCCATGTAGTCTGAAGGTTGATGGGCCATTCGGGACGGCGAGTGAAGATGTCTTTAAGTACGATGTCAGCATGCTCGTAGGGGCCGGGATCGGGATCACGCCCTTCGCCTCCATCCTAAAATCCATATGGTACAAGTTTCAGCGTGAAGATGAAAGGCTGAAAACCAAAAAGGTACCGAGATTCATCGTTTTGGGCCGTTTGTCTTCCTTCTTTGCCTCGTTAGCCAATTAACCCGGGAAGAGCTCACGAATCGGAAGAAGTGGTCTGAGTGAATCGCAAGTGACACGTTGCCCATGTGATTGGATTATTGTGACATTAAGCTAAAAGCCAAGAGACAGATCTAGTTTGTATCACTGGCTGCATGTGCCCCCCCCGCCCCCCACTATCAGTCTTTATGACCTTGTGAGGACCCCATCAATAGACCTAATGAGAAGAGTTCACTTCACCAGGTAGTGACATGGGGCACCCAATGAAGAACCTTCCCACTCCGCCGTGAAGAAGAAAAAAGATTAGGACCCCCCTTAATCACATGACTGTAGAATTACGGAAGTAATTGGGAAATGTCAGGGTTTTTTTTTTTTTAGGTGAATTGGTTAGAGCAGGGGGTCTCCAAACTTTATCAACAAAGGGCCAGTTTACTGTCCTCCAGACAGATCGGGCCCAGTATCAGTAGGATTAATTATGGCCTCAGTGTTGGTGGTCAGTAGAAGGAGTATCAGTGGGAGGAATGGTGTCCCATCATTGGTATCAGTGGGAGGAATGGTGTCCCATCATTGGTGTCAGTGGGAGGAATAGTGTCCCATCATTGGTATCAGTGGGAGGAATAGTGTCCCATCATTGGTGTCAGTGGGGGGAATAGTGTCCCATCATTGGTGTCAGTGGGAGGATTAGTGTCCCATCATTGGTATCAGTGGGAGGAATAGTGTCCCATCATTGGTATCCGTGGGAGGAATAGTGTCCCATCATTGGTTTCAGTGGGAGGAATAGTGTCCCATCATTGGTATCAGTGGGAGGAATAGTGTCCCATCATTGGTATCAGTGGGAGGAATAGTGTCCCATCATTGGTTTCAGTGGGAGGAATAGTGTCCCATCATTGGTTTCAGTGGGAGGAATAGTGTCCCATCATTGGTGTCAGTGGGAGGAATAGTGTCCCATCATTGGTGTCAGTGGGAGGAATAGTGTCCCATCATTGGTGTCAGTGGGAGGAATAGTGTCCCATCATTGGTATCAGTGGGAAGAATAGTGAACCATCATTGGTGTCAGTGGGAGGAATAGTGTCCCATCATTGGTATCAGTGGGAGGAATAGTGTCCCATCATTGGTGTCAGTGGGAGGAATAGTGTCCCATCATTGGTGTCAGTGGGAGGAATAGTGTCCCATCATTGGTGTCAGTGGGAGGAATATTGCCCCAAGATGCAGATACAGGCTAGTAAAGTGCTGCATCCAGCCCTCGGGACACAGTTTGGAGACCACTGATCTAGAGGAAATATTGTCCATGTGCTGGGTCTTTCCTCAGCTTTAACAAACCCTACCTCCTCCGACACAAAGGACCCTCTCACTCCGCATTGGAGAAAGAAGACTCAGCCCCCCCCCCATCACGTGACCACAAATTTGGGGTAAGTATTTGGGTATTGTATTGTAATTATAAGGGGTGATTATCTAGAGGGAAGCAGGTTCTTGTCTGTGGGACTTTTCTGGCCAAACTTGAGCCTCACAAAACCACCATGATCTCATCTTACTTACCAATATAGCAAATTTGCTGAAATTGTGGCCAAGAATTTCATCCCGATTTTATAAAAATTGGCAGTCTTAGATATTTCAGGCTGTGCTCAAAAAACGACGACGCCACACCGGAATACATTCCTGAGTCACTATAATAAAAGCCGCCCAAGTCCCTGAAACATTGATAT
The DNA here is from genome assembly GCA_029574335.1 of Rana kukunoris. NCBI lineage: Eukaryota > Metazoa > Chordata > Amphibia > Anura > Ranidae > Rana > Rana kukunoris. Next base: position 195,744 of record JAJQKJ010002279.1, read on the forward strand.
GGAAACCCCTAATCCTTCTTTCCCTCTTGTAGATATATCTGTATTGGATCTGCCGGGAGACCGGAGCCTTCGCCTGGTTTGCGGATCTTCTACATTCCCTGGAACAAGAGATGATGAGCTCCGGAAAGGACGGATTCCTGAACTACCGACTCTTCCTAACCAGCTGGGACAGCAGCATTGTATGTGCCGGGTTATCTCTTATTGATCCATTTTATTTATTAGGAAATTACTAAAGCAACCTTTTTACCCCAGTGGGGGCCCTTTAAATTACTTTCAGGTCTCTTGGAAATACTACACATCACATGTCAATTCACTGGTGATCAGTGGGAAGAATGTTCCTTACATTGGTCATCAGTGAGAAGAATGTTCCTTACATTAGTGATCAGTGGGAAGAATGTCCCTTACATTGGTGATCAGTGAGAAGAATGTTCCTTACATTGGTGATCAGTGGGAAGAATGTCCCTTACATTGGTGATCAGTGAGAAGAATGTTCCTTACATTGGTGATCAGTGGGAAGAATGTCCCTTACATTGGTGATCAGTGAGAAGAATGTCCCTTACATTGGTGATCAGTGAGAAGAATGTCCCTTACATTGGTGATCAGTGAGAAGAATGTTCCTTACATTGGTGATCAGTGGGAAGAATGTCCTTACATTGGTGATCAGTGAGAAGAATGTCCCTTACATTGGTGATCAGTGAGAAGAATGTTCCTTACATTGGTGATCAGTGAGAAGAATGTCCCTTACATTGGTGATCAGTGAGAAGAATGTTCCTTACATTGGTGATCAGTGGGAAGAATGTTCCTTACATTGGTGATCAGTGAGAAGAATGTTCCTTACATTGGTGATCAGTGGGAAGAATGTTCCTTACATTGGTGATCAGTGAGAAGAATGTCCCTTACATTGGTGATCAGTGAGAAGAATGTCCCTTACATTGGTGATCAATGGGAAGAATGTCCCTTACATTGGTGATCAGTGGGGAGAATGTTCCTTACATTGGTGATCAGTGAGAAGAATGTCCCTTACATTGGTGATCAGTGAGAAGAATGTTCCTTACATTGGTGATCAGTGGGAAGAATGTCCCTTACATTGGTGATCAGTGGGAAGAATGTTCCTTACATTGGTGATCAGTGAGAAGAATGTTCCTTACATTGGTGATCAGTGAGAAGAATGTTCCTTACATTGGTGATCAGTGGGAAGAATGTCCCTTACATTGGTGATCAGTGGGAAGAATGTTCCTTACATTGGTGATCAGTGAGAAGAATGTTCCTTACATTGGTGATCAGTGAGAAGAATGTCCCTTACATTGGTGATCAGTGAGAAGAATGTCCCTTACATTAATAATCAGTGGGAAGAATGTCCCTTACATTGGTGATCAGTGAGAAGAATGTTCCTTACATTGGTGATCAGTGAGAAGAATGTTCCTTACATTGGTGATCAGTGGGAAGAATGTTCCTTACATTGGTGATCAGTGAGAAGAATGATCCTTACATTGGTGATCGGTGAAAAAAATGTCCCTTACATTGGTGATCAGTGAGAAGAATGTCCCTTACATTGGTGATCAGTGAGAAGAATGTCCCTTACATTGGTGATCAGTGGGAAGAATGTCCCTTACATTGGTGATCAGTGAGAAGAATGTTCCTTACATTGGTGATCAGTGAGAAGAATGTTCCTTACATTGGTGATCAGTGGGAAGAATGTTCCTTACATTGGTGATCAGTGGGAAGAATGTCCCTTACATTGGTGATCAGTGGGAAGAATGTTCCTTACATTGGTGATCAGTGAGAAGAATGATCCTTACATTGGTGATCGGTGAAAAAAATGTCCCTTACATTGGTGATCAGTGAGAAGAATGTCCCTTACATTGGTGATCAGTGGGAAGAATGTCCCTTACATTGGTGATCAGTGAGAAGAACGTCCCTTACATTGGTGATCAGTGGGAAGAATGTCCCTTACATTGGTGATCAGTGAGAAGAATGTTCCTTACATTGGTGATCGGTGAGAAGAATGTCCCTTACATTGGTGATCAGTGGGAAGAATGTCCCTTACATTGGTGATCAGTGAGAAGAATGTCCCTTACATTGGTGATCAGTGAGAAGAATGTCCCTTACATTGGTGATCAGTGAGAAGAATGCCGATTCAAACTGAAAACATAATTGGCCTTTATTACATGAAGATTTTGTCTTTTCTTAAATGTAGAAGTTTATTAAACATTACTTTATTTCAGTTTTGTAACAAATGTGTTTCCTCTCTCAGGCTGGACACGCGATTATTAACTTTGATGTGGAGACGGACGCGGTGACGGGGCTGAAACAGAAAACCTGTTATGGACGACCGATCTGGGAGAACGAGTTTTCACAAGTGGCCGATGCACATCCCAGGTCTGTCCTCCTCTCCTCACCTTCATTACAGTTTATGTGACAGTCAACCCTTCCCTTGTAACACAACCCATAGAAATGAAAAGAAAATTTTTTTTTTGTGTATATGTATGTATGTATGTATGCATAATATATATATATATACACACACACACACACATAGAGATATAGAGAGATAGAGATATAGATAGATAGAACAATATCTATCTATCTATCTATCTATCTATCGTGTCAGTAGAGCAGTGGATGGTGTCAGTAATTTATTTGTATTATTTTTTTTTTTTTAAAGTGTATTTTGTGCGTGAACTCCAGAGAGAGGAGCCGGACTGCAGGAGTTGGGAGTAGGCAGACCCTCCCCCCGGAGGCAATCGCCATCCTTCTCCATGCCCCCGGTGGCAATGGCGGGTGTGAGGGGGGGCCTCCCACTCACCCCGCCCTACCTGCTCCACTTGGGAGCCCGACTGGAGCCCAACGGGACCCCCAACGGGGCAGAGGGACTTCCCCTATGAGGGAGTGAGGGGGCCTAGCCCACCCAGCCAGCCCCGTAGGTCCTTCGCCTCTCTTTATTTTAGGAGACCGCATGGCCAAAGTGCGTGCGTGTTAAACCAATTTCGTGTGCGTGCAAGTGTGGTGGTTTTTGTGGGGGGGGCATACTAAGCACAGGCGTACCTTGCATAGCACACCCACCGGGAGCCGGGCTGAGACCACCAAACTCAATTCACTTGTAGCCGAGACCGGGATCCGAACCCTTGGCTGCAGAGGTGAACGGCTTGTCAGCGCAGTGCCAATCACGTTGAGCCACCACAGCTCCTTATTTGTATTATTTTTTTTTTTTTTTACTTTCTTTACTTTTTTTTTTTTTACAATTGTTTAGGGGCTTTGGTGAAATATCTGGGGCCTAAACTTCTATGGATGGATTCCCCCATCCCTTTCTATGCAGGCAGCAGAGGGGGGTAATCTGTGCAGTATAGGGTGACTAGGAAGTGCCCAGGCTCACTTGGCACACCCTGTGCGTACACCTAATGGGGGTCTATAAAGACTCCAGATCCCTACTCTGCCTTTAAAATCATTTGATAGCACCAAGTCCAGTGTGATCAAGTGCTTTTTAAAGAATATTATGTAGCAATATGTTCCTATTTTATTCAATAGAATTGTCTTCTGTCTTCACAGGTCTACCGTTGGCGTGTTCCTTTGTGGTCCCCAAGCGCTGGGGAAGGGCCTACAGCAGTGCTGCCATCAGTTCTCCCGTATGGACCCCAGAAAAGTTCAATTCTACTTCAACAAGGAGAACTTCTGAGTTGGAACGATGGACAAGCGCGGTGACGGGGGCTGGAGTGCTGGAAGACACGGAGACATAGAACAGATATGAAGGGACACAAACACGTGTCAGGAGTGATGGATTCCTCGGAATATAAAACAACTCCGGCTTCTGTCTTTCCTTTTGGTTTCCTGGTCTCCTCCGGAAAGAGATGAAGACTTGGCAGTTCCTGTCCTGACTTTTCAGCAAAGTGTTTGTGCGCCAATTCCCGTCAGTCATATGGTGGGGATCAGAAATGAGCTGCTTACAGAATGGAATATTATTTATAATAGTAGAGCGCATCCTCAAAAATGTTACACAGCCTCACATGAGATATGATACCGGATCCCATCCCGTGGCTAGAGGCGGTGAGGGATCTCGTCCCCGCGGCTAGAGATCTCGTCCCCGCGGCTAGAGGCATCTAACCCCCTGCGGCTAGGGGCGGAGAGGGATCTCGCCCCCCCCCGCGGCGAGGCATCTTGGCCCCCCCCCCCCTGTGGCTAGAGGCGGAGTGGGATCTCACCCCCCCCCCCCCCCGCGGCTAGGGGCGGAGAGGGATCTCGCCCCCCCCCCCGCGGCGAGGCATCTTGCCCCCCCCCCCCCCTGTGGCTAGAGGCGGAGAGGGATCTCACCCCCCCCCCCACGGCTAGAGGCGGAGAGGGATCTCACCCCCCCCCCCCCCCATGGCTAGGGATCTTGTCCCTGTGCCTATACATCAGAGTTTATCGACTCCAGTCCTCAAGGCGCCCCAACAGGTCATATTTTCAGGATTTCTATTAGTTTGCACAGGTGATTTGGTCAGTTGCACTGCCTTATTAATTACCACAGCCATTTCATCTGAGTGGAAATCCTGATGACATGACCTGGTGAGGTGCCTTGAGGACTGGAATTGAGAAACACTGCTATACACAATACGGGGCCCAATGCTGGGGCTAAATATGACGTGGAATCCCATCCTATGGATGGACATAAGGGGGGATTCTTATCCCACGGCTAGACCTGGCGAAGGGAAGCCACCCCACGGCTAGACCTGGCGAGGGGAACCAGTCCCGCGGCTAGACCTGGCGAGGGGAACCCGTCCCGCGGCTAGACCTGGCGAGGGGAACCCGTCCCGCGGCTAGACCTGGCGAGGGGAACCCGTCCCGCGGCTAGACCTGGCGAGGGGAACCCGTCCCGCGGCTAGACCTGGCGAGGGGAACCCGTCCCGCGGCTAGACCTGGCGAGGGGAACCCGTCCCGCGGCTAGACCTGGCGAGGGGAACCCGTCCCGCGGCTAGACCTGGCGAGGGGAACCCGTCCCGCGGCTAGACCTGGCGAGGGGAACCCGTCTCACGGCTAGACCTGGCGAGGGGAACCCGTCTCACGGCTAGACCTGGCGAGGGGAACCCATCCCACGGCTAGACCTGGCGAGGGGAACCCATTCCACGGCTAGACCTGGTGAGGGAACCCATCCCATGGCTTGATATGATATAATAAAAAATTCCAAGGCTAGAAAGGATACAGACATGAAATCCCATCCTATGGATGGACATAAGGAGATCCCATCTTATAGTGAGACATGATAAAGGATCCAATCCCAACCCATAGTGAGATATGAGACGGCATTCCATCCTATAGATAAATAAGATATACAGGGTCCCATCCCATACCTACATACAATATGAGATCCCATCCTAGGGCTAGATACAACAGTGGATCCCCATCCCATGCTTAGGTGTATGGGGTCCCATCTGCCAGACTACCTCTGGGGCTCGGCCAATCCGATGTATACAAGTACATATCTTATAACTCTCTCAATGTCGTTACTTTGTATTATATTATTACATTGTTCTTTTCCTCAGATCTCTACTTAATGGGGATCATCAGATGTATGAGTGAGTGTTACATAGTTACAATGTATTACTGCTTTGTTCATTTTAATGTTTGTACAACTTAAAAATGCAAAAATAAAAACCCCAAAGTGAGTATCGGTCACACAATGCTTGCAATAGCAACACCTCATTGGTCAGCAGCCGGGTCCAGAAGGGCGATCGGGATTATTTGCCGTTAGTTCACCTTTCCACCAATTTTTTTTGCCAGAAAATTAATCAGAACCACCAAACATTTACACATTTTTTTTTTTTTAGCAGACACCCTAGGGAATAAAATGGGGGGTCATTGCAACTTTTTTTTTCTCGCACGGTATTTGCGCAATCATTTTTCAAACGCCTTTTTTTTTTAGTGGGAAAAAAACTGTTTCATGAAATAAAAAATAACAAAACAGTAAAGTTAGTTAATTTTTTGGTATAATGTGAAAGATAATGTAAATAGATACCGAACTTGTCACGCTTTAAAATTGCGTTTTATTTCACTTAATTGTTTTTTGTTTTTTTTTGATCATTTTTTATTCCTATTCCAAGGAATGTAAACATCCCTTTTAATAGGAAATGTGTGTGACAGGTCCTCTTTATGGAGAGATGTGGGAATGAGAGATAAGACCCCACATCTCTCCTCCAGGCTTACAAGCATGAGATCGGGAAAAAAAATCACTGATCTCATGCCGACAGCCGCGATTCCGGCTTTGTTTACTTCCGGGTACCCGGGCGTGACGTCATAACGTCACACCCGGGCCTCCGACGGTCATAGAGAATAATTTCCGGATGCTCTGTATATAGGTGGGTAGGGGGGTCCTTAACCACTTAAGGACCCAGGGTGTTTTTCAGATTTGGTGTTTGGAAGACTAAAACATTTTTTTCTGCTAGAAAATTACTTAAAACCCCCAAACATTATATATAAATTTTTTCTAACACCCTAGAGCAGGGGTCTCCATACTTTTCAAGCAAAGGGCCAGTTTACGGTCTTTCAGATTTAAGGGGGGCCGGATTCTGACCAGTGGGGGTAGAAAATGCCCCAGGGCCGAGCATCAGTGAGAATAAACACGGCCCCAGTGCTGGTGGGCAGTAGGAGGAGCAATAGTGCTTCATCATTGCTATTAGTGGAATAAATAGTGCCCTATTGTTGGTGTCATTGGGAGGAATAGTGCCTCATATCGTTGGGAGCAATACTGCCCCAAGGGCCGGATAAAGGCTAGCAAAGGGCCACATCTGGCCCTCGGCCCGCAGTTTGGAGACCCCTGCCCTAGAGAATAAAATGGTGGTCATTGCAATACTTTTTGTCACACCGTATTTGCGCAGCGGTCTTACAAGTGCACTTTTTTTGGAAAAAATTCACTTTTTTTAATAAAAAAATAAGACAAAAATAAATTTGGCCCCATTTTTTTACATATTGTGAAAGGTAATGTTACGCTGAGTAAAATGATACCCAACATGTCACGCTTAAAAATTGCGCCCGCTCGTGGCATGGCGTCAAACTTTTACCCTTAAAAATCTCAATAGGCGACGTTTAAAAAATTCTATAGGTTGCATTTTTTGAGATACAGAGGAGGTCTAGGGCTAGAATTATTACTTTCGCTCCAACGATCGCGGCGATACCTCACTTGTGTGTTTTGAATGCCGTTTTCATATGCGGGCGCTTCTGCGCGTGAGCTCGTCGGGACGGGCCGCTTTAAAAAAAAAAATTGGTTTTCTTATTTATTTTTATTAATTGTATTGTTTTTTTACACTGGAAACAAAAAATATTTGATCACTTTTATTCCTATTACAAGGAATGTAAACATCCCTTGTAATAGAAAAAAGCATGACAGGTCCTCTTAAATATGAGATCCGGGGGACAAAAAGACGTCACATCTCGTATTCAGGCTTAAATGCAAAAAATAAAAAATAAAAATAAAAATGGAAACCGTCATTTTTTCAAATGACAAAAAAAAAAAAAATGGTTTCTTTAAGACGCTGGGCGGGACTGACATTTTGACGTCACTTCCGCCCAGCAGAGCTATGGGGACGGGTGGGGGCCATGTTGCCTTCACTCGCATCCCCACGCAGCAGCCAAACGAACCCGAACGCCTCCGCCGCTACCAACGGTAAGCGGCGAAGGGGGCGGGAGATCGGCGGGAGGGGGCCCTCTCCCGCCACCGATAACAGCGAATCCGCCACGGAGACCGCCGTTATCGTTGACAGGACCGCCCACTGTAAAGATGGATATCTCGGTTGTGGCAGTAGCTGCTGCCGTTACTGAGATAAAAAAAAAGGATGTATATATACAGTTGGCGGTTGTTAAGTGGTTAAAAAAAAAAAAAAACATTTTAGTTTTATTTTACTTAATTTGTATTTATTTTTTTTGATCACTTTTATTCCTATTCCAAGGAATGTAAACATCTCTTGTAATAGGAAATGTGTGTGACAGGTCCTCTTCATGGAGAGATGTGGGGATGAGAGATAAGACCCCCACATCTCTCCTCCAGGCTTACAAGCATGAGATCGGGAAAAAAAATTCACTGATCTCATGCCGACAGCCGTGATTGCGGCTTTGTTTACTTCCGGGTACCCGGGCGTGACGTCACAACGTCACGCCCGGGCCTCCGACGGTTATAGAGAATACTTTGCGGATGCTCTGTATATAGGTGGGTGGGGGGTCCTTATTAACGGCATTAAATATTAAGGAGGAATTACAAAGCACAGAATACATCATTTTAGGTCCAAAAACCCCTTTTATTGTGAAATATACATGAATCGCTGTGTCATCACTGATCGCCAATATATTAAGTTGAGATGCACTTTCTATAGCGTGGTCAATTACCCCGGAGGATCCCGAGCTGAACTCCAGGCAGAGCAAAAACACCTCTGTGGCATAAAAATAAAAAAAATCAACATAATTCTGTGTATTTGGCATCAGCCTCAGGCAACAACCTGTACGGCAGAGCTTAGCCTGAGATGGGGAGAAGCAGCACAATGAGACGGTCATCTGTTAATGAGACACATGCTAACAGGAGGAGAGAGCAGAGTAACAAAAAGATGAGCTCACCAGTCTGCCGCTCCTCCTACACTGTCCAATCACAAGTTGGGGGGCGGGACAAGACCCTGTTGTATTACTTAACTGCAGCAAAGTCGGGTCTGCGCTGTGTAAAAACGTAGGACTGGAGAGACGGGAATAAAACTGGCGGGTAAAACCGCTCATCAGAAATGTAATTCACGTGTGTACTTACCTGCCTGGCGTTCAGCTTTAACCCGTTCCCTGCCAGCCCCTTCAAGAGATCCCATTAACTGATTGGCTGCCACTGCGATCATGTGATATTAAGAGCCTATCCTACCTGCGCCTGATCATCACCGTGTGACCACTGGGGGGAGCCCCTCAGCACAAAACAGGAGGCAAAGAATAAAGCCCGCCTCTGATGTCACATATATGGGGGGAACTCTGGCCCACCCCACTGGGAGGAACTTCTGGCCCACCCCACTGGGAGGAACTTCTGGCCCACCCCACTGGGAGGAACTTCTGGCCCACCCCACTGGGAGGAACTTCTGGCCCACCCCACTGGGAGGAACTTCTGGCCCTTCATTGGTGTCATTGGAAGGAATTCTGCCCTTCACTGGTACCAATGAATAAAAAAGAACCCCAAGGGCCAGATAAAAATCAAGCAAAGGGCCGCATCTGGCCCCCAGGCCGCAGTTTGGAGACCACTGGTCTATACCTATAAAAAAAAAAGCAGGATTGGAGGACATCATCTCTGGGAGGTACAACACCCATAGAAAGGGCCCTCTGGTTAAAGCAGCACTTTGTTTTTTTATCACCTCAGTTTTTTAGGTGAATTAACCCTTTAAGCACCAGTGAAGAAAAAACTAGAACAAAACGGTAAACTACAAATGTAACAGGTTATAGTGGATAAAGGAGTACTCCGCCTTTAATGTGCACGCATTCCTCATAGGTCACACCGGAACAGTGTATTGGGGGGAGGGGTAATACAAAAACTGTAAGCAGTAAAGTCTTTAGTAGAAGAGATGAATGGACACAAAATTGTACATAACCGCAAAACGGCGTTCTTCATCCGTTCGCCGCTGACAACTTTCCCGCCTTTTCTCATCGATACATTATTCATAAGAAAGTTCTCCAGGATTTCCAGCACAGTGGCCCCCCCGGGACGTCTCAGGGAGCTCCGGCCGATTTCTGGATCTGTTCCTTCAGGATCAGGATGCTTTGTCTCTGCTCGGGGGGCAGCATTGCGATCTGATCCGGGGTCAGCTGAAGAACCTGCATGATGAGGGCGGCCTGCCGGGAAGAACAACAATACAAGGGAATTTAAAGAGTGGCAAATCTGAGGGAGAAAAGGGGGGGGAGAGAGAGGGAGAAAGAGGGGGGGGGGGAGAGGGAGAAAGAGGGGGGGGAGAGAGGGAGAAAGGGGGGGGAGAGAGAGGGAGAAAGGGGGGGGGGAGAGAAAGGAGAAAGGGGGGGGAGGGAGAGAGGGAGAAAGATAGGGGGGGGGAGAAGGGGGAGAGGAGAGGAGAAAAGGGGGGGAGGGGAGGAGAGTAGAGAAAGGGGAGGAAAGGGGGGAGATGGGAGAAAGGGGGGAGATGGGAGAAAGGGGGGAGATGGGAGAAAGGGGGGAGATGGAGGGGGAGGGGAGGGAGAAAGGGAGGGGGAGAGGGAGAAAGGAGGGGGGGGGAGAGGAGAAAGAGGGGGGGAGAGAGGGAGAAAGGGGGGGAGAGAGAGGGAGAAAGGGGGGGGAGAGAGAGGGAGAAAGGGGGGGGAGAGAGGAGAAAGGGGGGGGGGAGAGAGAGGAAAGAGGGGGGGGGAGAGGGAGAAAGATAGGGAAAGGGGGGGGGAGAAAGATAGGAGAAAGGGGGGGAGATGGGAGAAAGGGGGGAGATGGAGAATGGGGGAGATGGGAGAAAGGGGGGAGATGGGAGAAAGGGGGAGATGGGAGAAAGGGGGGAGATGGGGAGAAAGGGGGGAGATGGGAGGGGGGGGGGAGGAGAGGGGAGAAAGAGGGGGGAGGGGAGGAGGGAGGGGGAGAGGGAAGGAGAAAGAGTGGGGGGGGGAGAGGGAGAAAGAGGGGGGGGGAGAAGAAGGAAGGGTGGGAGAGAGGAGGAGGGGGGAAAGAGGAGAGAGAGGGAGAGAGGGAGGGAAAGGGAGGGAGGGAGGAGGAAGAAGGGAGGGGGAGGAGGTAAAGGGGGAGGAGAAGAGTGGGAGACGAAGGGGAAGAGGAGGGTGAGGGGGGGGGGAGAGAGGAGAGGGAAGGAAAGGGGGGGAGGAGGAGGAGAGAGGGAGAGGGAAAGAGGGGGGCGGGAGAAGAGAGGGAGAGAAGAGGGGGGGAGAGAGAGGGAGAAAGGGCGAGAGAGAGAGAGAAAGGGGGGGAGAGAGGAGGAGAAAGGGGGAGGAAGAGAGGGAAAGAAGGGGGGGAGGAGGAGAGGGAGGGGAGGGGAGGAGAGAGGGAGGAAAGGGAGGGAATAGAGGGGGGGGATAAGGGGAGAGAGGGAGGAGGGGGAGAGATGAGAAAAGGGTGGAGGGAAGAAAGCGGTGGAGGAAGAGAGAGGGAAGAGGGAGAGCGGGAGAGAGGGTGGGGGGGAGAGGAGGAGCGGAGTCGAAGAGGGGAGGGAGCGAGAGAGAGATATGGGGGGGGAGAGAGGGAGACGGAGAGGGAGAAGGAGAGGGAGAGGAAGAAGGGGAACGGGAGGGGGAGAGGAAGGAAAGGGAGATGGAGGAAGGAAGGGGGGAAGAGA